>JAWWNJ010000366.1:0-42280 GCA_037176885.1 Favolaschia claudopus
TACGAATTGAACAAAATACTACAGTATGTCTGACTCTAAGTTTGAATCCTAGTTAAATCCGCAGTCTGACCTCTGTTGGGGGAAGGTACACAGAGGATACAGTGGATGACTAAGTCCTGGTGCTGGTCTAGCATATCTGAGAGGGAGGGCCGAGTCATACTTTCCTCACACTAAACAGTGTATTCCAAAGCTTACATGGCGCGTCGCGTCGCGTCTATGATCGCGGATATATCACGTGTACTGTGTATGTAAGCTTATGTAATCCGCCAAATGTTGGAAGGATTTTTCGCAAGATGGGCCAAACACGTCGAAAATGAGTTTGGAAGCTTTTTAGAATGGGTTGCCTTTTTTGGAAAGATCACCTTATACCTTTTCAACAAGGAATTATTGGCTGAATCCCGTTCCATCAAATCGTAGATAGACCTCCTAGCTACAGTTTGGTGGTCTTAGAATTATCAATATGTTGCTGTGCCCAGAGTTATAAGGACTTTGTTGACATGATGTTTCGGCTTACATAACCACGTGCCGGATCCGGGTGACGTCTATCTTATTGCTCATAATGCATAGCGCTTGGAGGTCCACGGACGCTATGCATTATGAGATGTTCAACTGTAGTATAAATGGGGTACCACTCAGAGAACATATAGAACATGCTCAACAAGGTCCATACCCCTTGGATACTATGCACTTGCACATACAGTATCAAGAATCGAGTCGCCCTGCCCCAATTAAGCATCAAATGCTGGCATCGGCCGAAATCGAACCATATCGATCTCGGCTACCCGTACACGTTGAGCACCGTTTCAGGCAAGCTCTTTTGGTCTACAACCTAAGTACGAAAAGCAGGATGAGTACGAGAAACGATGACACTGACAGTGATAACGAAAACTTCGCATGTACTACGAACCATTGCGGGCCATTTTCGGAATCCTCTAACCTTCGCAAGAACCACATTTCCCCACGGAGAACACTTCATTAGGGCTCCTCGCACTCTTGAGTCCTCTCCACCCCATTCCTTGATTTCTTGACTTTCATTTTCCGCTTTTACTGAAAGAGGGGGGGAGGGTGCTTTTTGTCTGTCCCAGCTACTTATGTATCGACACTGTAAGCGAAGTGTCGTAAGTAATTCCCTTCGTTCAATATAAAATATAAATTACTCGACAATATTGCTTCTGATGGAGTGGGTGCGGGCATCAGTCATGATCGGAAAGGCTTGGCCGTCACGGTGGGAGCCCCAACTGTCGCGCCATGTCGGCCGGTACGTTGCGACTTGTGACTTGTGCTGCCGCACCAAGGCGCTTCGTAGACTGCCGATTGGTGAGCTCCACCCCACAGAGGTCCCCGAGGAGCGCTGGCACACCGTCTCAGTCGACTTCATTGTCGAGCTTCCCGAGGCCCATGGATACGATGCAGTCATGGTTGTTGTCTGTGCCCTTGGGAAGAGAGCGCACTTCATGGAGTGTCACACCACCATTGACGCGGTTGGCGCTGCTCGGCTGTACTACCGGAACGTCTGGCGCCACCATGGCCTGCCGGAGAAGTACATTTTCGGATCGTGGCACCCAACCGACAATCACTCGACGTCATGATCTGCCAGCTGAAGTTGCAACGCGGAGAGCATGGTAGTAGAGGGTAGAATGTATGCATTCCTGTGTTTTGTTTCAAAAATTCGCCGTGTACACAACCAAATCCGGCCGTATATTCGGACCTCATCAAAAAAGTGGGGCACCCGACTCTAAGCGAAAATAGTTTAAAACAGCTGACGTGATGAGGCGATCAATGTTGCTCAGTTCAGTAGGCTCGGCGGCCAAGGGCTTAGACCTCTCAGATTGGACATTGTTTTTATGGATGTTACAAGGCGGTGGATCGGGCACAGCGATCAACATACGTAAAGCCACCAGTAGTTCCGAGACAACGAGCTCCAGGGTCTTGAAACGACCGGCATGGCCTGCAACGCGCGCGTGTCATGGTGCTGCTCCAGGATGCGTCGGCGGAGGTCCTTGTCTCGCGTTGGTGGTGCAGCGAGAAGTCGAAACGGGAGAGGTAGAGAGACCACCGAGCTTGGCGACGGTTGAGCTTCTGGGCCTTCCGGAAATATTCCAGGTTTTTTGTGGTCCGTCCAGATCTCAACCGGGGTGCTGCGCGCCCTCAAGGAAGTGGCGCCACCTCCTCAAGGGCTCGCACAATCGCAAGCATCTCCTTGTCGTGAATTTTGTAATTCCGCTGCACCTCGTTCAGGCTTTTGGAGTAGAACGCAAACCGGATGCCACTTGCCATCGTCACCCTGCTGGGAGAGGACGGCACCGGTGGCATAGTCCAGAGCTGTCAGCCTCGGGCCGGTACGGGCGTTCGGGGTTTGGGAGAACCAGAACGGGGTCCCGAGTCACCCGCCGCTTGAGCTCGTCAAAGGCAGCTTGCTCTTCAGGCCCCCAGGTCCCAGGCGATGCCCTTCTTGGTGAGTCTGAAGAGGGGTTGAGCAACGTCTGGAACGTCGAGAATAGCAAAGAAAGAGGCGGGAAGAGGACAAGGTGCTGTTGTGACAGCCACGCAGTAACGCTGCGTTGACGGCCGTTGAGTCGAGCCGATTCGAGTTGCTATCACATCGGTTGCCTGATTTGGGGCAGCCATCAAGTCGAGCTCGGGCTCGGCTCAAGACAGCTCTGTATGGCGGCAGCACTACAGAATCGTCAACAAATGTCAATCAAAATCGAAAAGGAAGGGAGAAAACCCGCATTCTTTTTCCGAAACGGCTGTAATGCTCTTCGAAGGTTTTGAGCAGCCTGTGCTTGCTCGCAGAACCAACGCAGAACAGACTTTCCGAGTCGTCGAAATTCGGAGACGAGGCGGTGTCAAATTTACACGTGGCGACGTCTGTATCTCTGACAATAGAATACCCCGAATACCAAGCCTCTGCGGGGAATTCGCGCTGCATTCGAACAAATCAGCGCTTAGAATGTTATTCTGCCGGCCGCCGCTTCTACCTTAGGCCGGATCCCCGGGCACCCCCGACATCCCAGCACCAAGTCAGCATTTCACGAGGAGAACTTTGCGGCGCAGCCGCGAAAATTTACGACCAAAGTACATCCAGAATGCTTGAAATTTTCCCCTTTCCCTTTCCTGCTCTTTCCTTTTTTGGACATTTTTTTGATTAGCCTGTTTGCGAAGCAGCCATTGAATGGCTAATGGCTAAACAAGTGTCCAGATTCCGGCGTATTGACAAAGGACACCCCCCAGTCCGAGTACCCGAACTTCATTCCAGACAGCTCCTCTTGACTTCTACATGAAAGTTTGGCCAATCAAAGTTTCCTAATGCGGAAATCGGTAGCCATTCAATGGCTCCAATGGCTCTTCGCAAACCCTCTATTCTTTTTGGGCAGCAACACACACCGTGACCGAGCCCGATTCTCTCTCTCTTGCTGCCGTCCAGCTTGTTGAGCCCGCTGTGGTGTATTAGGAGGAGTTTGGTCCCTAGAATATTATTATATAAGATAGCAAACAGGAAATATGAAAAGAAAGAAAAACACTCACATTGGATGACTTCCCATAGTGGTAAATATTTTTTTTGGAATATATTTGCTTTGCCGGAGGAGATGCCGGGGGGACCCCATCGGGCTCAGATCTCATTTCACCTGTTTTTAGCTCGTACTAAAGCTTGTTAAATGGTAAATCTGGTCGGGGGGTAGGGACCCCCCGTTCAGATTTTATCCGCCCTGCTTATCCTCTGAATAGATGGATTTGGGAAGTTGGCACCTTATGCCGCTCTCGGACGCTCGGATGCTCCCGTGCCCTTCTGTCGGCAACTGTCGGGATCCATAGGTGGTGTGATGCTGGATCAGCAAAAATTAGTACGTTTGATGGCCGCGCCCGAATACGCGTATTGACGCGTCGCAAACGCGTCGAGACGCGCAGAGGAGGCTGTAAGAGACACTTGCAAGCCTCGGTGAGAGTTATCAGCCTGAGAGAGAGTTCTGGATAAAATTATTCCATGTCTACTACAAAAAAGCATGCTGGAAACGAACGAATATTATTTCGACACCATCAAAGCTTGTTGGTCGCCATCATTGGCACCCCCTTCAGAAACAATAGATACTACTATGGGAAGTCAACCATTGAAGACACAGATTAGCTAAACAAAAGATTTTAAAAATCAAAGTATTTGTGACAATATTCAGTAGATGTCGTACAACAGAATTCGGCTCGTTGATATGTCGATTTTTAACAGCGAAGAAGTAAGGCTGAGAGCATGTGAATTTATTTGTTTGCTAAAGTTTGGGTTCTCTTACCACAACCAAAGAGCAGAGCTATAAAGCACCTCAGTTTGCACAGCTAAAAGCTAGCAGAGGAAGGCTACAGTACTGCAGTACCTTTCTTTAAGACACAGTGGAGGTGCAAAGGGAAGGTGCAAGGCACAATACCAAACTGCGAGGCAAACTTGAGGCAAAGGAACATGCGCGAGCCGCGCTGAATGACTCACACGTCAACTGTCAGACCCGGAACCGAGTTTTCCTCGGACAACCTCGGCCTTTCAACATCTCGATGGTTGTGTTGACAAAACCCCGTGATTTTCTGTCAAAAGTCACGCGACTGATGGCCTGGCCCTCCGGGGAGCGTGGGAAACCGGAGCCGGAGTCCGGAGGGGCCGGAGCTCGGGGCCCGGAGGGTCAGGGAACCGGAGGAATAGAGCCCAGGGAACCCGGGAAGGGCGCTAGAGCCAGGGCGAGACAGCGGGAGCATCGAGGCTTGGGTGACAGAACCGCTGGGGCTTGGCCCAGTTCCGGGGGGGCGTGGGAAGCCGGCCCGGGGGACCGGGGGGACCGGAGCCAGAAGGCCGGAGGTCCGGACGACCAGAGCTCGGGGTACCAGAGCTCTCGGAGGGCTAGAAGTCTGACCGGAAGACCAGTCGGGAACCGGGTTGCGCTGAGCACTAGCTGTAGGAGCGCAGGGTCCGACAGGAGTCTGTCGAGGAGGGGAACGGAGGCATACTGTACATAAGGACAGCATGTGGCATGGGCCTCTACGGCAATAGGCCCATGCACAGGGAACGGGGGGTCGGAAGGAGGAAGATGTGACGAAGGGGGAAGTCTGGAGGGAGTAGCGTTCCCCAAGAAGCTTAAGGCTGGAGTGATGCAAGGAATAGCGGAGCGGGTCGGGGAAGCGGGGGGTTAGGATTCTGCTGCACCGGAGGTGGATCTGGCCCTTGAGTTCTACGTGTTGGTGACGGAGGTGGACTTTGAATATCCTGGTCTTCATTCTGTCCTGCTTATGTAAGTAACCAGCATTCCCAGTGTTCTGCATCTCAGCAATTCGGACAGCTGTGCGAGGTGTAAGTTGAAGTTGCTGGCCATTCCAGTTAAAATTTGGTTGCTGTAAAGGAGGTCTCCGGTGTTCAGGGCTATCCAGAATGCGATTGACATCCTCTTGCTCCTGAGCTGCATTTCATATGCGCTGTGGAGTATTTGGAGGCATAGACCTATTTAATTTTATTTGCTTGAGAGAAAGCATTGGCTGGTTGATTTGGCTCATACATGCAGTAACATAGGATAATGTGGAGGATGAAGTTTATCTTCAGTGCTAATACTAACCAAGAAAAAAAAAGCTGCAAGCAGCAAATGGCAGCCTGGCTAGAAGTGTAAGAAATACATGTCATGGAGGAGGGAAAGGAAAAGAGAGAGCATATCCATTGAGCAACTACACGTACTATATATGTAGGTAGGGAATGCCTATACATCCAGGTTGAAGCAAGGTTGAAGCGGCAAAGAGCAAGCAAATGTAACGGCTCGGTGTAGAGGTACGGGGATACGGCCAATACAACCTGTTTGTAGGCCGGTAGTTTTTTCCCTCCGCTCGAGTTTCGCCCACTGGGTTTTCTTGGCGAGGTTTTGACGCACCCGGCGTAGATAGTCATAGTTACAATACGTACGAGTCGGGTTTGGAAGGATACACATATTCGAAGCCACGTAGTTTACAGCCTTTGTCTTCTCAACACCCGTGATATTAGCCTGTTTGCGATGCAGCCATTGAATGGCTAATGGCTAGATAAGTGTCCAGATTCCGGCGTATTGACCAAAGATACCTCCGGTTGGAGTATCCAAAATTCATTCCAGGCAGCTCTTCTTGACTTCTACATGAAAGTTTAGCCCATCAAAGTTTCCTAATGCGGAAATCGGTAGCCATTCAATGGCTCCAATGGCTCTTCGCAAACCCTCTATTGCCCCGCTCCAGCCTCCTCCTCGTCTCTATTCTCTCCCCACGTCCTCGACCTGTCCTCAGCTCTCGCTTCAGCTCTTTCCTAACGGAGCACCCAGCACCGTTACAGCAAAGAGGGCAACCCCGCCATTCCAAGGGTGATGGCAAATCGGTCGCCAGACCGATTAAAGCCGATGGCCCCGGCCAGTAAAACCCTCGGCAATCTGAGGCTATTTCCGGCGAAATAAAGCCCTCGAAATGACCGATTTTTCCGTTCGCCGGCAATCAACATTGTCGACTTTGCGTGTCCGGCACGATGCTAAGGTCCAGATTGGGAATTTTGCCTAATACAAGTCTTAGATAGAGGTTTAATGAAGGGTTCTTATTGGGCTGATTTGCCAAAATGTCCCTTGGTCTTTTGCTATATGACCCACAAAAAATTCAGACCACTTTTTTTTCTGAGTGTTTCTATGTGGTTTTCTCACCAAACGGGACACTTTCCAAAAATCTCGGAGGAAAATTTGGCCAGCACAGCCACAGGATAGTCATCTCGGCACGCTTCGGCTCGCTTAAGGGTGGGACCTGTCAACCTGTTCGGCGCGATGGGTGACAGGACCTCCCTTGCAGTGTGGAAGGTAATTTCAGAGCAGAACTTAATATAAACTTTTTCTGGGCACACTATGTAATTGAACAGTGAAAATCCTGAGCTTTCTTTCGGAATCAGACAAGCTCCACGAGGGCATCGGTTTCGACGAATCGCAGTGTGAGAGAGGTCAGTTGCGACCAGGGAAGTCTCACTTTGTGAGTATTGTAGGCACAGCCATTGAGGACGACCGTCCGCAATCATCTTGGAAAATGTCTGGAATGTCGGAGTACCCCCGTGAACTGCAGGCACAGGGTATGAAGAAGCGGCAGACTGTTGAAGCCGCCAAGCACCGAGGGGTCCTTGACGACCAAGGTGAGGCGCTCGAAACGCCCCGAATGCGGAACGAGAGCCGAGATGATGGGTAGCGTTACTCTTGCTGTGTCTACAGCATGAATAGAAAGTGGGACTGAACATGCTCTTTCCAGCCACTTTTCATAGGGGCATTCAAAGTACTGTACCTCCCTGTATGGAAGCAACAGCGAGGGACCAGTGACAAAACGATTGCCGCATTTTCAGGCAACCGACCTCGACCGACCCGCCGTGAGCCGTGACCGTTGCCAAAGGAGGCAACCGTCTGGTTGTGAAGAAGCCATCAAATCGTTGAATTCACTACAATTTCGAGGGATGTCGGCCAATAAGCAGCACAAAAGGTACGCACAGACTCACCTGTGTATGTTCCCAGGCCAAAAACTTTTTATTCGTGTTGCGTCACGATTTTTTCAAGGCAACGGCCTCAACCGTGACCGTGACCACCTCAAAAAGAGGCAACACAACCGACCCCACCGTTACCGTGACGGTTGTCGCCATACAGGCAGGTCCTTGAGGTACCTTGACCTCGCCTCGCGGCGAGACGTTTTACACTGTTTTTTACGTTTACAGTGTAGTAGGGTTCCTTGAGTATTCTTTTTTCTGTGCCATCTACTGTAGTCTCCATCGACATCCGGAACTGCACGCTCCCCCCACTACTCGTACCTCTCCGCACTCGTGCTCTCCCGTAACAGTGGGGCTCTTCAACCCCCACGCATACTCCCTCTCCGCTCCCGATCCAGATCCAAGCTCACTAACGTCCCATTCAGATCATGCATGGGATCGAATAACAGCTCCCCACCAACGATCCGCTCAACGCGCAGCTGCTCCCAGCACACCACCACACGCAGCACCCGATCCTGGACGCGAAATCGGCCGCGGCTCCTGGTAGCGGATAACCTGGAACGCAGGCGGACTCCCAGCATACCCGCCCCGACCACAAATAGGCACAGCAGCACTCCCACCGGACGTCTGGATGCTCGGCTGCACAGGGAGGAATGAGGGCGTATAGCTCTTGCCTGTCGGAACTCCCAAGCTACCACGCTGCGCACCACCATAAGGCATCATCCCAGCATTCCTGTCGCGCCTCCTCCCAAGCAACTCCGCCGCAGCATACAGCCGCCAATCGGCTGTCGTTGTTGCTGCTGCTGTTGCGCCTGTTGTTCCTGGTGTTGCTGTTGCTGACCATGCTGATGGGGATCAGGCCAAAACGGCGAGAACGAGCTCGTCGGACCTGCGTCGACGGCGTCACCGATTCATGCGCCGCATCCTGCGCATCCCCAAACGGCCCTCTTGCACCGTCCGACTTTCGTCCGTGAAGTGCGGCTGCTGCTGTTGCTGAGCTTGCTGCTGCCCATTGCTCTGCCCCTCCCCCACACCCCCACCCCCTGAATTCGGGGACAAGGCATGATAGCCCCCATTCCTATGCGGCTGCTCATTCCCCGCCCCATTCGCACCCGCATACCCCCCATTCACATTCGCAGACGTCGTCGCCGGGCTCATACCCATTTACACCAGCCGGAGCCCAGAAAAGGCCGCAAATCCCTGCATCTGAAACTTCTGCAAAAGCGCCACAGCCTGCTCATAGCGTCATCCCGTCTGGCATCGCCGGCGTAATGCCATTCGCAACCCCATTTGCTCCTGCTGCACTTGACGCTACTGCAGCAGCAGGCGGAATGGGAGGGACGACTCTGCTGGCGGGAGAACGGGCATCTGCTGCGTGGGCGGCGGCGGAGGCTGGACGACGAGTACAGTTGAACATCTCATAATGCATATGCTCACAATGCATAAACCTCATTCTGCATAGTGTTTTGGGGTCCACCAACTTGGTAGGCTGGTGTTTTATGCATTTTCTCATATTGCCTAATGCATAAGGTTTGGGGCAAGTTTTTAGTGCATTATGCATTATGAGATCGCAAAACTGATACAATTTGGTGGCAATTTGGCCGTTTGTGTCACTCTTCTAACGCCTATGGGTACTATTCACGTCAAAAACACCAGTTTATAAACTTGTTTACATGATTTGACCGCTTTTACGACAACTGGTGGACAATCCGGCATCTGCCGCACTTCCCGTATATAGTAATTTCGTGACAATGTCACACATGTCACAATGTGTGACAGTATGTAGGAATGCATATAGCTCATAATGCATAGCGCTTGTGGGTCCACGGACGCTATGCATTATGAGATGTTCAACTGTATATGGCCGAATGGGAATGCGCCCGGACATGATGACCTTGCTGCGGCGGGTGCAGCCTGAGCCGCCTGAGCAGCTGCTTGCGCGGCTTTATCTATGATGAGCCCACGATATCAGCATTTCCCTCGAATTGAGAACGGTAAGAACTCACACTGACTCCTCCCCAACTCAACCGAATTCTACTCCCGCCCCACCGGGAACCCCTGCATCTTTTTAATCGCCCTCTCCGCATCCGCCTTCCTCACAAACTGCACAAACCCACAATGCTTCCCCACCGGAACCTTCACATGAAATGAATCTCCCCGAACGGCACAAAAAACGTCCGCAAACGTGTCCTCGCCCACAAGCGGACTCAGCCACCAACGAATACTGTGGTGTTGTATGGGTCGGTGCTGGTAAGCGGCTCGCCGTTGGGTCCGATGAGGTTCCCGAGGAATTGCACGCCCTTGGGCGGTGTGGCGCCATTCGTCTGCTTGAGGCTTGCAGTTGCCCGCCGCCGCCGCCGCCACCACCGTTTGGAGCAAGAGGTCCGTTGGGGATGGGTCCTGAAGCGAAGTATTCGGGACCGCTCGCGCTTGTAGTGAGTCCACCTTCAGGGGTATAACCTGGAGGCTCGCCATTGGGATAATGCCCAGCGATAGGCGCAGAGACACTAGGCGGCGGAGGCTGGTACAGAGACGGCTGATGTGGGTGTTGGTCGCCAGAGACCGAAGTGGGAAGCCAGACGCCTGGATAACCTCCTGGCGCCGATACCGACACAGACAACTCAGACGGTGGCGGAGGCTTGAATTTGGCTGTCGCAAGAGAGACACGCACTATTCAAGTAGTTAGCATTAGGGAGTTTGTGCGAGCGACCCAGGTCGCTTTTCAACCGCTCAGATCTCCGCAACAACAGATACCAGGTATGAGCTCCAAGCGACCTAGGAGAGTATCGCCCTGGGGCATTCCTAGGTCGCTGGGACCTCACACCTGAGGCTGCTCGTTGTGGAGATCTGAGCGGTCGCAAAGCGACCCGGGTCGCGTCGCTTTGCACAAACCCGCTATTATCT
This sequence comes from Favolaschia claudopus, assembly GCA_037176885.1. Classification (NCBI taxonomy): domain Eukaryota; kingdom Fungi; phylum Basidiomycota; class Agaricomycetes; order Agaricales; family Mycenaceae; genus Favolaschia; species Favolaschia claudopus. The sequence continues at coordinate 10,388 of JAWWNJ010000366.1, forward strand.
CGATGTAATAGAGGGAAGAACAACACGCACTCGGCCGTGAAAGACAATACAGCCCATGCATCTCAATCAACGCACGCTGCTGGTCCGCCTCGTCCGTGACTCTACGACGAATCATCAGCATCTCTGCGCAATATCTTAATAGTCAAACTCACCTAACAAACCCATACCCGCGACTGACCCCCCGTCACCGGATCCAGCATAATCTTTGCGCTCTTGCAGCTCGCGAACAGCCTGATAAACTTCGGCGCACGGTCGTTCCTCAACCCCAGCAGCGGATTGCGGAAGACCTGCATGCGTTTTGTCAGTGTCGCGTCGAGATTACAAAAGGACGGTAACATGCACAGAAACCAAATCACTATTCGACGTCTCCGGGGCCAAATCCCCCACGAAGATGCTGTACTCCTTCGCATACTCACCACCACCACCACCAACAGATCCTAAACCAGCAGCATCCATCGCGATACCCGTGGCGCTGGGTACAGGTCTGGAGTAGCCAGGGGAGAGAGGTGCGGGGGAGATGCCGCCGTTGGCGCTAGCTGTATCCGAGCTTGATCCGAGCCATTTGAGTTGTTGGTTGAGGAAGAAGTTGGGGGTGCAGGAGAAGTGGCATGCGGCAGTGGTGGAGGCGGGAGTTGAGGTCGAGATCGAGATCGAGGGCGTGTGTGCCGATGCATGCGGGTGTGGATGAGGGTGTGGGTGGGGGTGGATCGAGAGGGAGTTGATGGGGTTGGTGCTGCGGGTGGATAGCGACCCGCGACACCTGGAGGAGCCCAGTTGAACCCGAACGGACGCGCAGAGTTGGGCATCGTCATTTGGGCTCCCATGGGCGAGTTGAGAAAACGCTATTGACCCAAGACTGTAGCGCATGCCGTAAGTCCGGTGATCTCCGCTGTCACGTCTTAGAGGAATCTTGGCGATTGTTCAGAGGCCGAAAATATGGCTCGCGCGGCACCTCCCCTTTGAGGTGAAGGTCAATAAAGTATATTACTTTGTGTGCAGCAAAAACCGATGCTTTTTGTGGCACAACAATTTGCTTTGAGCAGGACTTCCAAATTAGAAGTTTCTTAGATGGATCCTCACCAAATCCTCACCGTATTAGTTCCCGGTCAATCTTCGGTATGACGCAACTGGATTTGAACGACCGTTCGCTGAAATTCATTTGCGTCACTTCCCAAAACCGACCGTGTGCCTCAGAATCTCGTAGCAATAAATACTAGCTACTTTGAATAAATGTTGATATTGAATCAATGATTATAGAACTTTATATCCCATCGTGTTTCGGGTATACCTTGCAGACTGTTTGTTACCTTGAGGCCATGTGGTCGCGGGGTCTCCCGAGTCCGAGAGGTCAGACTTTTCATCCTCTGTTTCATCGGAAATGTTCTCCTTGTTGGCACCGTTTTTATCGCGTTTTTCGCGTATCGCAGCGCTCGAAGCCTCGCAGCAGGCCCGACAATTACTGGAAAAATCGGTCATTTCGAGGGCTTTATTTCGCCGGAAATAGCCTCAGATTGCCGAGGGTTTTACTGGCCGGGGCCATCGGCTTTAATCGGTCTGGCGACCGATTTGCCATCACCCTGGCGTTGCCTCCTGCAACAGCCTTCAACCGGCTGTCGAGATGTTGAAACTCACACGCGGTCCCCGGCGCCGCGCGCCGGCGAGGTGCAGCGAGCGGCAGTGCGGCGCCGCGGGCAAGGAATCCAGCAAAAAAATCCAGGCGGGGTTTGGGGCGGAGCCCCGACAAGCTGTGTACCCCCCGTAGGTATGTAGGGACGCGAGCGCAGCGAGCCGGCCTGCCGAAGGCGGGGTGCTTAAGCTTGTTGTTTTAAAAGCCTCGGAATAACCGATTTTCCACGAACACGAGGACCGAAGTCACGTGGGCATTGGGCCCTTGATTCAGAACAGTCTGCTGTTCAACTATCAAAAAAACCGTATCCCCCGAATGCATCGTGCTCTTCGAATTTTGGAGATTGTCGAGGCTGTCTGTGCTCATCTTCCGCCTTATTCCTCACCCTCCGCACGATCAACTCTTTACTCTGTCGCTCTCGTATGCCGCTTCTTCAGTGGACCGGCTCTTGACGTCTTATGGAGCACTCAATACTCCCTCGTAAACATTTTGTCTTGTATGCCTGCAGGTCTGTGGGAGATGGTTCGTTTCGAGAATCGTAAACCTAGCATGGTATGTCGTCAATTTCAGCAGGAGGCGCGATTTTGGTTCTTTTTGACAAACCCTATCCAGAGGGCGCAGCGAGCCATCAAGCTGGGAGACTGGACACGCTTTAACCTCTACGCACGTCGCGTTAGAGCGCTTGTTATCACTTGATAACGGAAGCGAGGCCGATATATGTTCCCCGATATTCAAGATGCTCTCTTTGTCAAACACATCCCAGGAAACTCTGTTTCCGAAGCTACGAATGCTACACTGGCAGACGGTCCAACGTCATTGGTTATCTTACGCGCCGCTCTTCCTTGCTCTTCCCTTGAATCGATCAGCCTTGTCACCGTCATCACTTCGTATGCGCACCTCGCACTTCTGGCTGTTGTTCCCGCTCTCTGCCCACTGCTAACCAGAGTGGAAATCTGTACTTCCGGTAGACTGGGTCATCTTGCAAAATCAGTAATGCTTTCCAAATTAAAGCATGTCAATCATCTTTCCATTGAAGGAATTTTGGAGAGCGATCTTGCACATCTTGCTCAGCTTCCATCCCTGACGTCCCTGAGCGTCAAACAACCATCCGATTCCATCGATAAATTTGAATTCGTCGCGCGCCAGGCGACTCCATTCACTAGTCTGCAGGAGTTGACCCTTGATCACGACTCTATCCCGTTTGTTGTGGGTTATTGGGCATGAAGCACGGCTGGTCGTTGAGACGCTTGTCCTACACTACGCGGAATGCACCTTTAGCCGCAGACACAGCGAAAGTCTTCGCTGTACTGAAAGCCAACTGCAACCACTCTTCCTTGACCCACATCCGTTTATAGCATATCACGGACCAACGTCCTTCCTGACCCAAACGACGGCGTCATTGAACAAGACACCTTGCGTCCGCTCTTCGCATTCCGCTCCCTACGCGAGGTGGTGCTCCACCCTGGCTCGGGTTTCGACTTAGATGATTCAGATATTGATGCCCTTGCCCGCGCATGGCCGCAGCTTTACATGTTACACCTCCACGGCAGTGGTTTCCGATGCCCCGCGTCGCGGGTAACCCTCCGTGGCCTGCACTCCCTCTCCAAGCATTGTCACTCCCTTGTAGATCTCAAGATCTCGCTCGATGCCTCTGTTGTCTTCTGCCAAGACGATACAGGGATAGATGTGTGAGGCAGTAAATAAACTACTATCACGTATCGATAAGATGTATCGTTAATCACAATACAGTGGTGGCAAATAGAAATTGCCGTGGCTTTTTGGTAAAAATTTTGCTGTATGCTTCACCGAATGACCTCAAATAAGATGTAAAGATGGGTATGTAATACTTCTGTACCTCCTAGAACACTCAGCAATATATCATGCACTGAGAATGCATCAATAATGGATGGTTCCCGATTTTTGCCATATCCGGAAAAACACAATGTACCCTCAGCAAAAAAGTGTCATAATAGGATAAAAGTACTTGAAAAACAATTCTGGTTCTCACTTTGATTGACTAGAATTGACCCTCATTTGAGCTCACAACGCGGCGCGAAGTTGGTCATTTTAGCTATTTTCTCTGCATTTTCAGCTATTTGTGTGAAAATAGCCAACTCTGAGCGGCTGTTGTGAGCTCAAATGAGGGTCAATTCCATTCAACCAAAGTGGAAACTAGGACTGTTTTTCAAGTACTTTCATCCTATTATGACACTTTTTTGCTGAGGATACATTGAGTCTTTCCAGATATGGCGATAATCAGAAACTGTCCTGTTATTGATGCATTGTCAGGGCATAATATATAGCTGAGTGTTCTAAGCAGTACAGAGGTATCATATATTTATCTCTACATCTTATTTCAGGTCATTCCGTGAAGTATACAGCAAGATTTTGGCCAAAAAGCCACGGCAATTTCTATTTGCCACCACTGTACGTGACTGAGTGGGGTCCTGAATCGAATGTGCTCCGTTGTACGGCTAGACTCCTCGCAAACAACCGTTTCGAAGGTCCTGGTATCTTGAAAGAGTGATTCGGTTTTCTGAGGAATGTACGTGCAGGACGTAAACGTCCACCGAATATTTTCAAGGGCTCGAGAACTGTAAAACAAGTAATTCAGCTTGAATCAGGTAGTCAGAGATACTATACGGAGGTCTCGATCTTTGCGAGGACCAGAGGAAGACGAAACCAAGTAGAGATTGAGGCTTGAAAGCTTGAACCCGTTTTGGATCAATGGGGTACAACAATCAATTATTATTTGGTGCAAGAAAACAAGGCTGGTACAATGATGGGGGGAAGAACCTCCACACCTCTACTGTAGATAGCTTTGGGTATTTATACTCTTGGCAGTCAGGCACCGTGAACAATAATACCAAAGAACCGGAACCAAAAATGGAGAGGTTTATGTAAAGTACAATAAAAATGGAATGGAGAGTGGAATGGAGAGGTAAGTATTTATAGCAAATGGTTCGTTTAGGAAGGTGAAGCTGTACACAATTTCTCTTCTGCATTTTCAGCGGGCTATCTTGGCCGGGGCCCTAGATTCTGCATTCCCGGGTATCTCGGGGTCCGTGAGAACATTCCCGCAATATGGACTGGGAAGTTGGATCGGCGGGAGGTTGAAGTTCTGCCGGTATGCTTTGAAGTCAAAGGTGCAGGGTAGAAAGTAAGGTTTTGAATAAAGGAAAGGTGGTTGTATTGGAAGGGAAATGGATGATTTATGTACAACCAATTTATTGGTGTCACAAGATGTCGGAACATCCAAGGCACCGCTTCAAAAGCTGTCTGTGGAGGACTCGATTATCACAGAAGCCGCACCTGTGGTAGCGTATCTACTGAGGATATTTCCCTCGATCAGGCTGGTTACAACGATGGCCAGGCAGTTTGTCTTGCCGCAGCGTGAGTTCCAGCAACAGTGCAGGATGTATGACTTGTGGAATCAAGTCCATAGAATGTTGGGTCAAATCCAGAGACATTCGCCTCATCCGACTGAGAGTTCGATTCAAGGCTGACTGCGGAGCGGCGGGGAAAACGGGCGAGAACTCGAAGAATGCCGCGAGGTTGATGAAGGCCCGAAAAGGTCCAAATTACAGTAGCGGACTTGTGTGAATCTCCTCGATTTGCCGGGCTGATCGGGCGTTTCTGTAGAGTTGCCACTTGTTTTCTACCTTTTTCTACCCCATCTTATCCAAGAGATACGTGGCAAAAGACATCCAACACTGGTTATATACTCTATCGAGGCGCTTGGTGGGCCGCACTGCTTTGAGGCTTTGAGCTCTTGAAAGAGCGTGAATTGGATGTCTGCAGGGATACTCTCGAGCGGAGTGATGCAGTCTATAGGGCCTGACTTGGATGACCCTGTTTGAGAGATGGCGCACCCCGCCGTTGGACTTGCGTTGGACGCCTGGGTCATGGGAACCCCTACAGCCAAGCTAAGTCTTACAAAAACGGATAATGGTAAAAAAGCCAACGAAATGATATTACGAGCAGGGGATGAGTTACAAGGTATGGTAGCGGACCGAACCTCATATCAAGCCGGCCTCTGTTTATGTGTTTAGCAGAATGTGTGCCAAGATTACTTACTGTACGATTCACCTCGAGCCTTCCCGCCTGTTACCGAGTCCATCGAACCTCTCGTTCCGACTGAAGACCGTACAGCCCGCCGGAAGCTATGTATCTCACGGAGAGAAAGCGGAGGTTTCTGTGGTGGCGCACTGACGAAAGCGGTCGTGCGGCTCGATGTTACAACGCCACGTCGCTGGAGCTATACATGGGGAGTGGGCTGATAAGGAATATTGAGAACGGAGACGGAAACAAACTCTACGGCATACGCACATTCCGTTCCAGGCCATCTCACCCTCAACACAATCTATTCCCTTGACCGTTAACTTCCACCCTCTGCATTTGCGATTCATAGAGGCTAGACGTATTCGAGCGAGACGTGCGACTGTTGTGGGCGATCCTCGGATATTCAAGTCCATGCTCTCGAGTGCGTTGCGATGCTGCTAAGAGGAGTTTTGTTTCAATTCCAAGAGATTTCGTGACGCCTCGAGTCTTGACATGTCCGACGAGGAGAGGAAATACTTACCTGCTCGTTGTGAACTGGGGGGCTTTGCCTACCATTTCTGCTTTCCGCGCTGGCGATTCCTCGAAACCTGCCGCAGCTGCGTTAGCAGAAGAGGGCTGAAACAAATCAGGCGACGTACGTACGGCCTCGACAAGCGCACTGGGGGGCAACGAGAACGAATCGGGGGTGTCAAGAAACCCGAGACGGGACGCGTGCGCTGGAGGGCGACGCGGCGTGTACCTTCGACTTGTTGTCAGCGAGGTTTTTCTGACCTTTCGAGCGGTAGCGGATACGTGAAAAATCGAGTATGGACGTACCTTCCGCATGGTATAATCCAGCAACATCGTGCCCAAGCCGCTGCGTTGCCCGACGTATATATTCCCTGCTTTCAGCGCTGGCAGTTCCTTGCGGACGGCCTCAGCTGCGGGAGAGAGGGGATCGGATCGAATGACGTACCGTCTCGTTTGTGCCGCACACCCTCATCTGGGACGAACTACCCTTGAGCATACTCCGTCGTCGTTCGTTGCTTCCGTTCGTGATGGAAGACCCGCTTTTGGGCTGCATGGAGCGACGGCTTCGAACTAGAGCTCAAACGACGAGCTCGTTCTCGTTGGGGGTAGCATTGAACATCCGAGAGGACGCAATGCGTCGAGGGTGGGTTGATGAATTTGCCGCCTATCCCTTTCAGCTTCCCGCGCTGGCAATTCCTCATAGTTGCCTTAGGTTGGCAAAAGGGGAGATGGAAACAAATCAAACGACGTACCGGTCGCGCAAGCGGTGCCCTGGTAGGCGGCGTAGCGTGTCTCTTCAAGTCGGTCCGTCCTGGTGCGCGTCTCGATGTCGTCTTACCGTCTCTCCGGCGATCTCATGAATTGGGTCGGTGGGACCTTCTCGGGGCGACGAATCGGGATGCCAAGTGCTTGACTTCTTATTGCTGTTAGCAAGAGTTCCGGGACACGCCTTTGGCGACGTACCTCGAAGGTATTTGCCCTCTCACTCGTTCTGTTCCTCGCAGCATTCCGCCAAACACGCTTTCCCCTTCGACCACCCCCTCCACCTCCGGTTTTCCCTTAAGGTTCTCCTTGTACCGCATTAGCACGTTGGCGAAATGGAAGATCAGGCGACGAATGAAACCGACGGGACTTCAAAGTTGTGGGATGGTCGGAGGAAGCGCTGACGCTTCACTGTCGAGCTGCACGCCTTCGTACCTTGTATATACGCATTCGGGGGGCGAAGAATGGATTGACAAAATGCTACAAATGGTCACAGGATACGCCTATCTGCATAGCACGATGGCAGCCTACGACTTCAATCCAAGTTGTCGTCAGCCGACGAGTCTTGAGATATGGATGCAGGGGGCATACTCTAAGTTTATTTGTCCTCTGACGCGCTCCACGACTTCCCCCTGACAAAATCTCGTTCCATCGACCGCATTCCTCCGCCGACGACACTCGGACTGGGGATTTGGCCGTGGGAACGATTAATAAGCGTTACATAACGTGCTTGAGTAAGGTGCGGGGATCCCACGCTCTCTATCTTAAGTGCCGTCACATCGAGCGACGAATATGATTCTGAGATATGTCTTAGATTCACCAAAAACGTGTCTAGGTGAGTGCTGTTCTAGGTGAGTGCTGTGCGATGGTGAATACTTTCACGATTCTGATATGGAGTTGGATAGGAGACGGCGCGTCGTTAACTCATGGGCGTGGTCTTAGAGGATCAGTGAGTGGGTAGCTCATGGAAGTTCCTTAACTGATTTCCTTTGCTAGGATTGTGAGGATTATCAATTGCAGGGGTATAATGGTCTATAGTACAGCTTGGTGGTAGTAGTATGTAGATTGAATAGTAATACAAGATTTTATCGTGAATTGGATCGAGCACAACCAAAGGGGACAATGACTGTGAGGGTACTGCTAGGACGACTGTGAAGGCGCAGCCGCACTGACTGTGGGCCACGGTCGCGCTGGCTGTGGTAGCGCAGCGGCGCCGCCGCAGCCAGGTTGACCGCGAAATTGGTCATAACGCCGCTGAGATGGCCGTGCGGGCACAGTCATGCCGACCGCGGTCGCGCGGTCAGGCTGGCCCCATGCAACGGCCGAACGAGCCAGCGCACGCGCGGCTGTTCCGGCTGCGACTTCTCCCTACAGTGTCGGGTCGTTCTGATGATTGAAGCTGTGTGACGTCCTATTAAGCTCTAAAGTTGCATCCGATGACGATTTGACCGCCAATATAATTTATTTAGCTGGGAAATGTAGACTCAATTACAAAGGTAATGAAACATACAGAGAATTATTGAAGGCATATGAGGGCTGAATTGATGGGACCGAGCAGCCAGAGTGCCTATTTGCGTGCAATTCGATCACCCCGAGCTTCCCGCGCCTTGTTAATTGCACCAAGCAGGGCGGAACTGCCTTGATTCGCTTCGGGATATGCTTCGAGAAACGATTGCTTGTCACGTTTGTAACTAAAGCCTGTGAGCAGCGATATAATGCCATTGAACGGTTCGGGAAGGACTTACTGGTCGATGAATTCAGTGGCAATAATTCTCTGTTGCGTATGTTTCATTGCCAGAGGCTATTTGTACCGAGTAGCCAATCTTTCGGCCAATCCTTCAGTGACGTCGTGAGACCATGTTCCGCGTCGCCGTCTTCCCAGTGCTGAACAATTATGATCCAGGACTCGGATCGTTTTGATTTGGGCCGCTGGGTAGCGTAATTGGGACGTCTGGAACAATCAGACCAGCGTCGGGAAGCGGACGTCCTCGGGTGAGAGCAGGCGGTTGTGATTGCAGTGAACTGGCCAAATTAACGGAAGACACGGAAGACGCGGGGGGTTACACGAGAGGGAAATGACGGAATAGCCGGTCGTCCCGAGACAAAGGGATGTGAGGTGGAAAGAGTTTGTATTTGAATAGTTGTCGGTGCAAAATTGCCTATATTTCGCTGAAGATTCAAGTGCGGCTGGCATTGGGTTGACCAGTCGTCAACGCTATACATGATATCAGCAATAGATGGGATGATGCGAAGCTAGGTAATCGATTCGCACCTGGTGCGGTGACAGCGGCGGCCACAATACGGAGCAGTTTATCAAATTCAGTCGAGAGAGTGCGTATGTCGGCGGAAAGCGACTGATGAAGCATCGTGATATTTTCGGCGATTGCTGGAGCAGTTGAAGTAGCTTCGCCGAGGAAGCTTTTATCTGTATCAGGCTTAGTAGGCAGCAGCATCCCACTATAATCATCTTCGTAAGTATTTAGCTCGTCGAGAAGATATTTGATCAGTGTATCACGCTGGAATAATCAAACGGTTAGCTCAAGAATAAAGAATACAATCAAACTCAACATGTTCGCCTTCGGCCCATCCACCCCACCACCGAACCTGTCGAAGCGTCCAACGTCGACCAACCGGTGCAAAACATAAATCTGTATTGAGCGCCACCTCGACGGAAACAGTGCGTAGAGAATGTTCCATTGGCGCGCGGTAAATCGGCGCCGGCAGCAAACTCTGTGATCCACTTTTGAACATCATCATGGGATATGTGCTCGCCTGTTTGCACGATCCCGTTTGCGCCGGTGGCGGGGGAAAATGTAGTCGTCGGGATTAAGGGGACATTTGTAAATGTCTTCCTCCAAATATTTAACCCAACGCGTCATCCAGGTGAAGGAATCACACGCGGGTAGGTCGGGTTGTGCACAGATTTTGAACTTCCCACCTGTTCGCGTTCAGTAAAAGCCAGATCGAGCCAAATGAGCAGGGTATACTTCGAAGGTCAGCTTCCTTGTCAGTTTTATTGACGCGTTTCTGCCATCCCTTCCGATTCGTCAGTTGTAACTCGAAATATGGTGTGTTGAATGCTTTGGAGTCTTCCAATCCGAACGTGAGATGTTTGCGTTGTAGCTTGATGAGCTCGAAGCAGCTATATGATTGTTATTGAAAACAGGTGCGGCAAATTGGATTGGAATATGGTACCGCGACCAAATCGCAAAACATTTGAACGCCAAAATGCTTCGTGTTCAGATTTTTCTCCTCTACTGTGCTCGACTTTTCTTCGTATCTCGACGCCGGGCATGTTTCATCCGACCAAGCGAACATCCGGGACATAAATTCCTCAGACATGGCGAGGGAGTGCTTGCGGTCACCGCCATCCATTCCTAGTCTCACCAAGTCAGACTCTACAACATTTATGATAAGTAGTCGATAAATCTATTATATAGAGTCTGAACTTGATGGCGCCTGTCATCCAAGACCTCGGATTCTGTGACACACGTGCCAGTTCACACGGTCGGATAAGGAAATGACACGTCGTTCGGAAAACTTGGCGGTCCAACTTGAGCCCAATATGGAGCTTGTTGGCTGCATAAAGGGCTTGGAACCCCACGTTTACTCTTGCCGGGGCTAATATCTACCACTGTGAAGCATCTGGGACTTTGGGCGGGGTCGTAACCAGTACGTATGCCGAAGATACTGTACTTATTCCATGAACACAATAAGTGATGGTTATGGTCCTGAAGCGTAAAATAGCACTGAATTATGCCTATCTATGGGCTGGGCAGTCTTTCAATACTTCTCTAGGCTTGCGAAGCCTTCACAGTGGGTCGTCAGGGGTCGTCGCTGCGTACCACAGCACCGAAGCGTATACGTGTCAATGTGTCATGCCCCATTGGGGCGTGGGGAAATGCACATGATGTTACAGCCGTGACAAAATTGAGGTCCGGGTCGAACCCCGCCAACAATTTCAGACTAATCCATTCCGCATTTGTTTTTGATGGCCACCATTGTATCTTGGACCTTCGCAGAGTCGATGGGATTACCCACCCCAAGCGACGGTTGTTGGATTGAAGTGCCATTTGCCGCGATATTTGTCTCCGTCGCTGAATCTGTGCTCAAACGACTGCAGGAAACAAACGGAGAGGCAAGACTCATCGCATCTTCCACATTAGCTTGAATCCAGCGTGAATCGTATCTGCTGTGCCGATTTTACGACCCTGGCCATAGATCTTGTATACCAGGTAAAGGGAGACCATCTCCGGCGAGTGCACACTCGGCGTCGCGTCGAAAGCGCGTCTATACGCAGGATCATCGAATTTAAATGAAGACTCGCCATCTGGCTTCGAGTGGAACTCTGGAGTGTCTGGGGCTATCTGATCTACATCCTCCTCAAACTCACTCTCTTCATCGCTGCCCTCCGAGCCCGAATCCTCGTCTGTTTACTTGTTTTTTCCCTTCTTTTCCTTCCTTTTCCCTCCGCTTTGTCCCCTTTCCGGATTGAGCAAGAAGACGGCGTTTGTGACCCTTCGTGATCGTATACGGTGTCTTGGGTTTTGAAGTCGGTTTTTTAGGAGTCTTCGCATCGCCCAGAGTCGTGTTTGAGGTACAGTCTGAGTGGATGAATGTTAGGAGATATTGTTGATACTTGTTAGGTTTACACGCTTGAAGACTTGATGTGATCGCACACTGAAGGCCGCAACAGTTGAATTGCACTCAGTGAAGCTAAGATACATTCTATGATTCTGTAAGCCACCAGGAATTACAGGGGAGCAAGGAAATCAAACAAAGAGTGCACATACCTGAAATTACAGAAGTTTTCATCATTTCCAGGGCCAACAGAGGTCGGAATAAATTGCTGGATGTAATTACGAGTCCTTCAAAATGTCAACTGCGACTTCAGCCATTTTCTAACCAGAACAAGTGTCGAATCGAGCCCCGTAGAGGTAAACATAGCACCGGTGATTGTTTCACTGAGTAATTGAAGCAGCACAGAGATCCTGAGGTGCCAGATCTCAAAGACACATTGAATCGTTGCTAGAAATGCTGGAATCGGGGGTCTAACTCTGTTGGGCAAGGCGGATGTGCCTACACGAAGCTCAGAGTTGAAGGCTGCACAACTCGAGATATAGATGCTGAGAAGCCCCCAATGTTGTTTGTAGAACGAAGCGCGAGTTAGATCGTGGGTTCTACTGCAGCATTCCTTGGTACAGAGGTCCAGGGAGAGCGGGAGTGGTGAAGGGTGGTGAGGTGGCGAGGTGATTTACTTTTTAGGACATTACCTCTGAACAGTGACCAGCCGAAGGGCAAAGGCCTTAAAAGCTATAGCCCTATAGGTGGGCTATAATGAGGCCTAAGTATAGCCTTCGTCGAACAATGCTGAAGGCCTTAAAGAGGGCTATAAAGTCACATGTCCTTGCTCCAATTAACAGAGGCAGTCAGAGGGCTGAATGGCACTGGTTCAGGTGCTGAACAGCGGTTCATTTCGTTTGAATATCAATTTTTGCTGAGTTCTCAAACATTTTTCTTCCCAAGAAAAATGTGGCTCGAGACGTTGTCCAAGCGCTAACACGTGACATTTATGGGCCTTCAAAGCCTATAGCTATAGGCCCTTGCCCTTAAGAAGGGCTATAGGGTCCGCCGACCCACTTTTAAGGCCTATAGGACGGTCACTGTGTAATACCTCACACCTTCTCAAGTTCTCTGTCGCGTCGCCGCAACGCGTTGGTGTTCAACCAATTCATAAGGTACTTAGGCCGCAAGGACGATCCGCTCACATCACGTGGTGTGACTTTATCGTGACTCGTCCGTTACTTGTGCGTTACTCTTGCTCAGTTTCCGTCGTATTTCACTACGCTTGCTCGCGTGCGCCGTTAGAGTATGGGAAATAACATTACAGTATAGAATGCAATTGGGATGATGATATAATTTTTTTCTGAATGTCAACGTGCCGCCAATTGCTGTATCACCGCAATTACCCGTGCTGTTGCCTCCCGGTCGGCCTTCTCCTTGGCATCGCAGCCTCCAGCTCAATCATCAACGACTCAGGAAGGACACGATGTCCGTGGTATTTCTTTCCAGCCCATGCCGCCCATTTCCCATCAAGTCCACGATGATACGCATCCATGAACCGCCTTGTGGGAGCTGACATCCGAGGTAGACGCGTTTTTCGCGGACGCGACGCGTTTTTTGAGTCTTCTTGGGCGCCCAATACTCCCTGAACGCGTACGACGCGTCAAACTACTGTGAAAAAAGGTGGGAGATAGCGCACATTTTCTTTCCCATTTGCTGCTTTCCACTTGCGCTTGAGAGTCTTGGTGGTGTTAGAGAATGCGTTGGGCGAGTGCCTGTTGAGGTTGGCGAGGTTCCTAAGCTTCTTCAGAGGCATCCCGACGCGGGGGCGGGCAGACAATGGGAGGAAACGGCCAATCTGGGGGCTAATGGCCGCGATGATTGTCATGTTTTCGGAAATCGGTCCGCACAGAGTTGTTCTATTTAGTATTATCTACGATTCTGTGGGATCATATTTCTTAATATGGCCTACTATCGGCGGCCATTAAGATTTCTGCAAAAGTAACGCTTCTGTCACGTTGAGCACGTCCTTGCGCTTAATTAATAATTCCACTTTCTGAAGCTGCCCAGCTTTTTGGACCTTTGCCAGGCTCGAAACAATCCCGGAATGAATTTATTAGGTGAAGTAAGTGAAATGGCGGGGCGTAAGTAGCATAAGCACTTACGCTGCGTAAATTTACTGTAAAGATCGTAAAAATCGTAAATCGGCCCTCGCTTAGGTTGTCCAGGGCCAAAGGCGGGAAATCAATCGGTCTCGGTTAGATACTGATGCTAACGTACTTTCCGTGGATTTACGCCAATTTACGCGTCGTTTTCCATTCGACCACCTTTGAGACGCGTTTTGAACGCGTCTTTCGGTTTAAATTTACCTACTACGTACAGTACTTAATAAAAGACGCGTTCGAACGCCGCAAAATTTGCGGAAAACTCAGCAAAACCAGAACACAGTGCTAGAACTACTTACCTGCCCAACCGGTAGCCGGAAACATGGGGGTCTCATGAAAGTTCTAGATTTCTTTACTTTAGAGTCTGAGATATCTCCCTGATTTGCTCCTGTGCTCTCTTAAGACGGAGATTACGAGTTAACCAGAAATATGCTAAGGTAGGCGGCATGGACGATCTGCTCACATCACGTGTTTTGGCGCAATTTGGATCAAAATCTTAATGACGCCTTGTTCCGGCCCAAATCAGGAAATCAGGCCGCGCAGAGTTTGGGGAAGAATCTGTACAAAACTTTCTGTGCGGCCAGATTTTGCGCCATTAAGCCAAGAGTAGCCGAAAAAGCCCACTGATACAAATCATTTTGGCAGTGTCAAGGTCATGTGATGTGGCGTCCAAGCCGCCTACCTTAAATTGTCCAGAGAGATCATGATCTCAGCACACATTTTCTCAGCCTCAAATCTCCTTGTTCTTCATTCCCACAGAAGTATGAAGGCGTGCTTACAGCAAGAATATGCCCTGTTGATAGTCTAGAATACAAACATCGCGTTGGAAAAAGCCATGGATATCAAGACATGTTCCCCTTTGGTTCAAGGGTGTGCCGGCCCGTCAAGCCGAGACCTAGGGCAGGGAGGGTGGTTCGACCCGGGAGGGTCAGAAAAAAAAATAATTGATTATTTTTTGAAGGGTGAAATATGGTTCCTAGAGCTCAAATACACCTAGAAATCAGTTGTTTCTACTCAAATTTTCCCCCGTCAACAAGGTTCGCATGGCTCTTTTCGGGTTTCACCGGCATCCCATCCTATTTGGGACGAACAACTTTGGCTGTGTTTGATATCAGACGCAACAGAGGATTGGTTATAGATCAAGATTATCTGATCAGACTGATGGACGGGATGAGGTTGGTGGAATACTCTACTGACATCTAGCACCTCAAATCTGCCGAGATGGCCAAGAGCAGTCAAAAAATCCCACCGTCCCAGACTTATTGCCATGACGAGTACAACTAGGTCAACACACTGCACTGCTTCAAACAAATTAAACTGTCGATCTTGGAAGCCCAATTTGTGAAAGATGTCATACCCGGAATTTTTGGAATTTTGACCTGAAACCTGGCCAGATCAACTCGAAATACCCAAGAGTGGGTGTTTTCCGAAATTTTGGACCGTGGGAACTTTTGATGGGAAATGGCCAAATTTTTGCCGGAGAAACAGGTTTTCAAGGGGGGGGAAGTACCCTTGAGGTAAAACTTGGGAGAGCTTTTGAGATCTCCAGTAGCTCTTATATGTTTGTTTTGGACCCAATACTCAAATCACTACTTTTTGGGGGCATATTGGGTATTGATGGGCCATCACATTGCCCCCCGGCAGCGCCATTTTGGATTAATTTCCGCTTTAGGATGGCCAAATTTGTGGTCAAAATCACGAAAGTCAATGGGGAATAAATCTGCTCCATACAAATAGAGGGTTGCGAAGAAGCCATTGGAGCCATTGAATGGCTACCGATTTCCGTATTAGGAAAGTTTGATGGGCTAAACTTTTATGTCGAAGTCAAGAAGAGCCTATTTGGAATGAAAATTGGATGCTCAGACCGGGGGTAGCTTTCGTCAATACGCCCGGAATTCGGGCACCTTGCGTAGCCATTAGCCATTCAATGGCTGCATCGCAAACAGGCTAATCTCTTCTACTCTTCCAAAGGAAGCCATTTATGCAATATCAAGAAATTTGGGTGACTGTCACACGAGTTATCAGCGTCACAATGTCCACCATGAAAGTTTGTCACGAAGTCACGTCCCTCCACCATAGACGAAATTTCAATGCCCACACAGCGAGAGGACAATAGGGAGTTTGTGCGAGCGACCCAGGTCGCTTTTCAACCGCTCAGATCTCCGCAACAACAGCTAACATGGACCTTACCTATGGTGTATTTGCGCTGACGATTGACGATGAAATGCGAAATGTTGTGCGGCATATTTTTTTCACTCTACATCCACGATATAGGCTCTAGTGTGGAAGGTGAGGGCAATATTTCCTTGAAATGTACCGTCTTTGATTATATCTTGGACTTATAGCTGACTGTTAGACCAATTGGGAGGTGTTTAGCGAAGCTGCCTCACACCGAGCATTCCTAGCGCCCGATTTTCTTGAAAGTTTATTTGCCAAGCTTCGGGAAGTCATGGTTCGTAATTTGGTCTGCCTCACTCAAAGGTAAAATGCGACATATCCAGCAGGGGGATCGAAGCTGAGAGAATTTATTGTACCTGCAACACAGACGAGGACGAAAACAAATCAGATACTTGATCTGTATGCCGCTAGACTCTACCTGTATGCCTCGCAATCACCTGCATTGGCAATCAGGGGTGGGGGGTCAGCCGAAATTGGCAAAATGGCCGGCTGCTCTAGATAGATCTAGCACTCTAAACCGACCCAATTGGTGCTCAGATGCCGAGATCGGCGTAAGAATCCACCGTCCCATGACTTATTCTCAGTACGAGTACATACATGCTCCACTGATAAATTTACGCCTGTTCGAGGGTGGGAACTACCTACCTAAAAAGGGTGAGTACCTCAAAAATAGGTTTAGTATCTCATGACCTTGTACTTGAGAACTCAGTTTGCTGGGCTATCCATCATCCTTCAATGAGGGTGACACATAAATGAACAAACATAAAAATCAGCACAGGGAAAGCCCAATAACTTCGGTGCGTGGTATGTGCAATAGCATACAGTTGCGGCGAAATTAAATGCATTACTATATAAGGAAATTTCGAACAAGCCGACCTTGGGAGGGGAAACCATGGATAGATTGGCTGTGGGATTGGCCTGAGCTTCACGAGAGAGAGGATTTGTAAGCAAAGCCATTAGAGCCTTTGCGGTGAGCCGCCCACACGAACTGGCGGCTCGTGCCACACAACGACTCTGCTGATGCTACTGGGCCAAGTTAGCCACCTTGAGATGTCCTTCATAACAGCTGCTCAGGGTGGCTTACTTGAGACCCGGTGCTTAGTGGGTCGTGAGAAAAATCAGCCGCCAGCAGCTACCGCAAAGGCTCTATTGATATATTGGGCATGAACTTCAAAACGAAGCTCGCTGCACTCCGCCCAAAGGCGAGGGAGCCAAGGCAGCCCACAACCAACAGCTCACCATGAAGCAGCCACAGGCGGGCGAAGACAGGGTGAAGCGCCACAGGCTCCACAAGAAACTGAGGGGAATGGACAGCAACAATGGAGGGGAGGGGGAGAGGAGGGGGGGGAGGAGGGGTGGAGAGGGGCAGGGGTGCTAGGAACGCACAATGACAATAGAGGGGGCAGTGACGGCGACCACGCGCAGGGCGGGTACCGGACTTGGGGCGGGGCCAGTGGGGATACAGCTTTGCTAGCGTGAGCCACCGGAACCTCGAAAGGGGCATCTGCTACGGAATTTTCGTCTGTTGGGATCCAGACAGGGCGGAAAGTGAAGTCCTTCTGAACGGCAAGGAGAGCGAACTGGCGGAAAAGCGCTTGGGTAGGAGGATGATCAATAGAGCCAGACTGCAGACAGGTAGAGATGGCCTCGTTATCAATACGAAAGATAACCTCCAACCCAGCCCAACAGTGACCCCAGACCTCCCGCTTGCCCGTAGTACAGCACGCATCTCCTTCCAATGGATTGGATGGTGTTCATACTTCACCGGGACAGGTTCAGTGAAGAAAAGGTCACCACCTCCCCAGTAACCGCCCAAACCCAGCTTACCACTAGCATCCGTGAAGATCTCAATGGTGGGGACGTGGGGGTCCAATGGCGAAAATGCCATTGAAAGACGGGAGGAAGGTGTTCCACCACGCAATATCGAGTCGAGCAGAGGAAGGGAGACGGCGGCGCTGGTGACGGGGGAGAAGTGAAAGGCGGCGCATGAAGTCCCGGATACGGCGGGTGAAGAATCGTCCAACGGGAATCACTGACTGAGCAAAGACGAGATGGCCACAGAGTTTCTCTAGGTCATGGTAGCTGGCAGTCCGACGAGACAGGCACCCATCCAGAAAGACAAGGAGGCGAGCAAGCTTATCTTTGGGCAGACGAGCCTGCATAGCAATGGTGTCCAGCTCAATGCCAAGGAACTCAAGGCAGTGGGTCGGACCCTCCTCCTTGTCGCTGGAGATTGAGAAGCCTAGCTCCTCCGCAACCGCCCGGAAGACAGCACGACCATGACGAGCATACTCCACACCCCTGGAAGCGGGGGTGACATTGAGCCAATCATCTAGGTAGTGCTGAATAAGTGCCATGACCTCATCCCGAGAGAGGAGGACCCAGTGATGGGCCCTCCCGCAAAGTAATTGTAGATGCGGGGTCCCGTACGAACCCCAAAGGGCAGGAAGATGTCGAGGAATAGACGCTTTAACCACTCAAAGCCCATCAGGTGTATATGATCAGGGTGAATGGGAATATGCCTAAAGGCCGCCTCAAGGTCCGCCTTGTAGAGGAAAGACCGTTCGCCAGCCTGCCGGATGCGCTCAATCGCCCCCATGACAGGCTCATACACCAGATGGCCAAACTCCGCTGGGATAGCGTCGTTGACGGATGAGCCAGGAGGGAACGAGAGATGATGGATACGACGACGCTTCTCACTATATTTCTTGGGCACGGAGCCCAGCGGGGACAGGACCAGGCTTCACAGCAGAGTCTGTGATATCGACAATACGCCCCAGAGAAATCTCGTGAGCAATGTCTTTATCTACTGTCTCGGGAAATGCAAGTGCAGAAGGAAGAGGGGCAGGGGCAGAGGAGGAGGGAGGAGGCATACGTGCAGGATCTACACCTAGAAGGGACACCATGGCGGATGGCAGAGACGAGGGTCTCAGCGAACACCCGATCTGGGTAATCAATGAGGGCGTGCGCCCAAGCCTCGGGGCGCAGCTTTGAGGGCGGCATTGGCTTTGAATGAGGAGTTGTGAGCGGAAAGAGGAGGTCTGTATTAGGGCGTGCTGAGGAAGCAGTGGTGGTGGTGGCACCTCAAAAGTGGGAGCATGGTCAGATTCCACAATTTTGGCAGATGATGGGGGAGACAAGACTTCCCTGCTCGATTCCGAGCGAGGAGAGCAGAAGCATCTCCCCTCGCTCACCCGGCTTCACTAACACGCCAGCAGGGGGATTTTCCTGAGGCGGAATAGGCCGAGCCACATCTGGGGGGCGTTGACATACGACGAGGGCATGAAGGTGCGATATGGGCACGCTCTCCACAATGAGAGCAGACATGGCGACGAGGACATCGACGTCGACCATCCCAGCAACCCCCAACGCGGTTGTGGCCCCAACAGATCTGTGTACGCACTGGAGCCCCCAGCAACTCATCAAGATTCTACCATCGTTTGGAGGAGTCCATCGTCCCCGGTCAGTGGTCCCCCAGCGCAAGAAACCATCAACATTGATAAGTCTGGGGAGGGGGCCGAAGAGAAGGCTTCGAGGTCGACCAGCCGAAGGTGAGGGCAGCAGACGAGAGAGCGGCGTGAGCACCCAAAAGAAAAGGCGGAGAAAAACACGAGAAAAGAGGGATGACAGCGACGGGGGGAGAAGACTAGTAGCAGGGGACAAGACTCAGGGTCATGGAGGGGGACTGGACAAGGGAAAGTCTCAAAGAGACGGAGTCGCCGCGCCAAAAGCGCGATGTGCGGAGGTGGGCGAGACGAAGAGAATGAGGAGACATGTGGACCTGATGAGATCACCTTTTGCCAATCCCCTTGGTCCGCCAGACCATCACGTCGGTACCTTTCTGTGCGAACCTTTACAACTGCTCTATGGCACGCAACAGCCCTGCACGGCTTCTCTTCAATTTGTTTCTGCCTACATCCATATTACCCCCTGGGACCATGGACACCGACACTCCTCCTGTTGCACAACTTCCCCCCCATATTAAATGAACCATTAGCCGAAGGCGAGAACCACTCGCTGTCGTAGGTCATGATTCGCCACCTGAATTGGTTGCTCATTCGCTTCAGTGGGGGCGTGAGCGCCAACTCCCAAGAACTCGCCATTTATGGTGGACATTTCACCAATATAACTAACGCCGTCCCCCTGAGCCTCCAAGTACATTTTAGCTTAAGCATACAGCACTGTGAAGAGGCGGGCACATAAAAATCATGTACCTTGGTACCCCGATTCGTCCTGCGACTAGATGGTGTCAATGAAGATATAGACATAAATCAATACACATCGACACACCAATGACGCCGCTCCTAGCCATCCGTCTAGTCCTACTGCCCTATCATCGTATTGATCTTCGTTGCGGAAACGTTGTAGCTGTCCCTGAGATCACGACAAGCAGTCAGTGCAACTTTGAAGACCATCCACTTCGTTGACGTACCACGGTTCCCAAAATCCAGCCCACCCCTCGGCATGCAGGCTACCCCGTATCCTCCGCGTGTCTAACCAACTTGTGTGGGTACTGTTGCTGGCGGTATCTGGTACATCAGTGTTGACTCTAGCACTATGTGCACAAAATTCTTTGCGTCAGGAGAAGTCACAGAAAAAAGCAAGCTCGGAAAAGCAGCAGGACAAGTCTCAGATGTCTACCTTTGAGTGTCCAAGGATGGCTCACAATATGGGCCTCGCCGGATGATGACTTCCGAGTAATTCATTCGCATCCGTCACCAGGAATGTCACCAAAAATATGTCTGCATCGATATACCCGACGATGTCAAACAAATCATCCAGAATTAATCCCAAGTTGCGTTCATATCAGGTATGAGCTCTCTGTAGTCCGAGTTTTCGATCGTAGTAACTGTCCGTTAGCTCTGGAAGGGAAATTTTGAAGTCCCTCCTGATCCGGCATTCAGCCAGAAAGCCGTCTATAATTTATGCGCGAAGCAGAATCAGTCCGAATGGCGTCGCACTGAAAATGAGCTGGAGTCGGCCAAGATCTTGCTTGCGGAGTTTACAAAGGACTCAAGGTATCAGCTTGATACAATACTGTTAGCGGTAATTATTTACCACTCTTTACTTTACAGCATACTGCACTCTCGTAAGCGTTACGTAGTCTTGATGCGTTGATGATGATGATGAAATCCATTAACGTGCTCGAGCCGCTGTAAGCGGCTATGGTACACGATACTTTGCTACTTTACTACTTTCCAACTATTTCTGAACGTATGTCCATCGTAGACCGTAATACATGCAGAGCAGGTGAAGCGGGCGACAAACTCCGGGAAATTACCCATTGAATAGGGCACAGTGGATGAAGTAGACGGTAGATATTGAGATGAATCTGTTGATGGGTTCATTGCGGGGTTTCGGTTTTCGTATGGCGAGAAATAAGGGGAATGAATTTTCAAAGATCCGGGGGGACCTTGAAGAGAGGACCAGCGGCTGCATGTTCTGCAGCAATACGGAGCAGATGACTTGGCGGATAGGGCATGACAAGTCAGTCGCCCGGTGAGGGCCGCCGCAGCACGCGCAGACCCACATTTGACTGGTAGAAGAGTACATTTGGCGAGGGGTTGGCATGGAGTAGAGTGTGGGCATTGGCAGTTGGAAGGATGATCGGAAGCGCAGAGCCGCAGATAGCGGGACGCTTGCATTGAGTCTTGATGCGTTTGTAACCGGAACCACGACGTTCTCTACACAAACGCAGTTTCTTCGACTTCTCGTCTTGACCACTCGATACGGGCGATACCGAACAGCAAATTACGCTGACAAATACCCTTAACCGCCTGATAGCGGTGGATGCATCGCACTAGCATCGCACAGCCCCCGCTCATCCGTAAATGGGCCGGTACTATCCGGGAAGTCGCGCTTGATTCTACGTGTAAGTAATTTTTTTTAGCTTGCAAGACTTCTGTTGATTTTGCCTATGCTTGTACAATGTACAGTTAACACTACGAAAGCCGGCTACGAATGCTTTGCCCTACTGGGCGAGGTATTTGGTTCGGGCCTTCCTGTGGGGTTTATTTTCATTAAGACCAGCAGCCCAGATCCAAACTAGAAGGAACAGTACATTCGCAGGTTCATTCGGCGATTTATTGACCACTGGAGTCTCGAAATCATCCAGTCTTTATCTGACAAAGACATCACTGAAATCAACGCGCTCCTTGCCGAGCTCCCGGACGATATTAAACATCAAGTTTGTTTCTGGCACTCGATCCGAATTGTAAAGGGTTGATTGTGTGTCCTTGCTCGTCACCCCGCCTTCTATAATGTTGATGAGACTTTTGCCGAGTTCCACTGGATTGACCGTATTTTTATTCCGCTCGGTCAATTGGATCCTGAGCTCCAAACTCCGGCATGTTGAATTCCTTTTCTAATTTCCACAATCTCATGTTTCCAATGTGATCTAGGACCGGCTTCAGGTGGCACAAAGCTTTCTCCCAACCATCAAGCTTCGGTTTCAAGGGCAGACCGCTGAAAACTCGGCACCATCGCGCCCGAAAATTGTCATAAACGCCGGCAACCGATCTAGTAATACCCCCCACACCCTGGAGGACGTATCCGACTTCAGTTCGAACTGCATTAGAGCAACTTGTGGACTCTCTCGATGACGAAGAGGAATACAACGAGGATTTGTCTGCGATCCACTTCTGCGAACATCCTCTACTTCCTGACCGCTCTGGGAACCTGCGCACTGCCAAACAGATTCGCGATGCCGGCTGTCTTCTAAATGTACACGTTTTGCAAGGGGCGTGGACTCCGAGAGATCTGGGCCTATATGTGGACGGCATGGTATTGTCCGGCGAAGCACAAGATCATGGCTCGTGCCAGCCAACCTGACTTCATCTGGTGATCGCGAGTATCAAACAAACATTTCTCGCTGGACATGTAGCTGTGGCCAGCAGCTGTACAATGCGTTGGTTCTCTGTACAGTGCCAAGCATCACATCACGGTTCCTTTTTTGGCAGGGAACGGCATCAAAAGTTAAACTCGATACTACATTATGCCGTCATCACCATTCGACTTCGAAACAGTGTAGAACATCTATATGGATGTGTAGCAACCCATCTTGTGCTTTGCAAGGCAATTGAACAAGTTTTTGTGTTTTCACCTCCGAAAAAGTGAAACAAACCCTAATGATGGTTGATGCCATCATCAAATTGCCATATCGGTTAGGGTTAAGATCACGTGCGTCTCGGACTTTGCCGTGCAGCCTTGGGCGGATCATCCAGGTAAGTCAGTACAGACTCGGCTACCACTTTTTCTTGGTTTCTGCATGACAACTGAACACATCTGGCCTCAATCCATCCAAAATCAGAGCCAAAATGATGATTTTACTTTTTTCAGACCCGAAAAAAGTGAAACACCGTGGGAAAAAGTGAGTTCTCAACGCCAAACGCATTCTTTTGGTCGGTTTCCTTCCTCATAAAATCCCAAATAAATTACAAAAATTTTCTCCGCCCGAAAAAGCAGTGTTGGAGAAGTGGCGCTTGGCACTGTAGTTCGTATGCTACCCCTCAGATGCGATTGAGACCCACTTTCATTGGACTACATACAGTACGTACATCATCACTACGTTTTCAGCACTATTGATTTCTTTCCACTCGTCCGATGCACCATTGACCTGCACCATTCCATCTTCTTCCCACTGCCACCCAGGGCAAAGATGCAGAGCGAGCGTCAAGCGCCCTCTGGCGTCGCTCTTCCCGCCTCCACAAATTTTTTCCAAGCGCAATTGAGGTGAGTCATTCCATTGGTTTGTTTGCGGTTTGCGCTCATAAACGAAAGAATCCACAAGCTTAGCGGCGCTGCGGGGGTCACAGGTGCTGACTTGGTCGGTGCGAACAGCGCAACCTCGACCTCGAGGGGATGTGGACGCGGGCGGCAGCGTACAATGCGGCTTGGATGCGGCAGTATATGAATCAAGAACGGGCCAAATGCAAAGGAAGGAGACGAGGGTGGTACGACGTAACGATGCCCGTTCGAGCGGCAGCGTCCATCAGGAGTCTGCATGCTGCAGCACAATGCGACAGTGAAAACCCATGCTGCTGCACCATTTCTTATTGTTACTGATGCTTGTATTCAATACAACTATGGATTAGTACCTTCATCACAGATTTCCACCAAGTCACTTCGAGCCCGTAATCGGCATTAAGAAAGGACGAGTAGGTAGTTATCTGGCGCTGCTGCAGCCTGAGGCCGCAGCAGCCCAGCAGATTGAGATTAACTTAGACTCGGTTGTAAATCAGTGCCGTCTAAGATCACTACAGTTGGTTTTGCTACGTGGTAGTTTTTTTATCGTGATAGAGGACAATGAAGGTCCGAGAACCGAGTACTGGGTCAGCTGCAAGTTCCTTCACAATCAGCCCGCAGAGAAGCAGCAAGATTTGCCCCTTTTGCGTGGAATTTAAAGAAGGTCCAGTTCGCGTGCGAGGATACGGCTCGGATTCGTCGACATAGTAATTTGAGCATTTATATTCCTTCCCTCCGCTGACAGCCCATGGCCAGCCCCACTCAGGGGAGAGAATACTTTCTGTAATCACTTCAATTGGAATTGCATATGGGTTGATTTACGTTTATTGTACTTAGTGACGGTTCAAGCGACAGATAATAAAGGCTGAAATTTCGAAAGCAAGATTGGCTTCATTCAGTTCCAAATGACTGCGTATGTACATCGTAGCTACACGACACCCACTGGTTTTCGACTTCCCGTCCCGCCGCCATTCCGTCTCTTCCCAGCGCATCAGTACCTTAGTGAACGGGAATTGAAAGATATAACAAAAAAACCTCGGCGGGTTGTGCGTTCGGCTTTGTAGGCAGCTCATGGGGTGCGGCGCCAAGAAGCGGAGAGGCTGATGTGGGCAAGACACTACTGTGGGAGAAGAAATAAGTTAACAGAAGGAGCCAGGTGCCAAGATGACACACCGTGATTGAAATTGCTTGCGACAGAACAAGCAACGGAGGAGGTACACATGATAGGCGGCATTTTTTGGCAGGTCCTTTGGGTTGTCGAACGCCGGGGGAGCTGTATGTGTAAGGCTGGGTCAATCTACATAGAATCAGTTAGCGAAGGCGGTAGAAACGAAACCGGAACACGTACCACAAAGCAAGCTGAAGGAGCCTGAGGTAAGGTGAATGTCCATGGGTGACGGTGGAGTTTCAATCAGCTAAAATGACTGGCATGCATGCATGAAGGACACACCACAACCATGCCCGGTAGCGCACCCTCATCCAAATCGGGAACAGGCGGGTACTGTAAGTATTGCACAGAGACCGAGTATTCTGCGTTTACATAAGATGACTGAAGAATGAGACTCAGATAAGATAGAGAGCGTGGAATCCCCGCACCCTTATGTCAGCATCACACTGTGACATTGTCACGCTCGACGTCGAGGGCTTATAGCACGATGCTAAGGTCCAGATTGGGAATTTTGCCCAATACAAGTCTTAGATAGAGGTTCAATGAAGGGTTCCTATTGGCAGAGTTGCCAAAATGTCCCCTGGTCTCTTGCTATATGACCCACAAAAAAATTCAGACCACTTTTATTCTGAGTGTTTCTATGTGGTTTTCTCACCAAACTGGACACTTTTCAAAAATCTCGGAGGAAAATTTGGCCAGCACAGCCACAGGATAGTCATCTCGGCATGCTTCGGCAGCTCGCTTAAGGGTGGGACCTGTCAAACCTTTGCGGCGCAATGAGTGACAGAACCTCCTTGCAGTGTGGAAGGTGCTTTTCAAAAACCAAAATTTCAGAGCCGAAACAGCGAGAATGTCTTCTAAGTCTGTAGGTCAGACCTTCCGCAGGCCGGAAAGAGCACGAATTTTTTTTGTGCGACTGGGGATTTGGCCGTGGGAACGATTAATAAGCGTTACATAACGTGCTTAAGTAAGGTGCGGGAATCCCACGCTCTCTATCTTAAGTAGAGGCATGGGCCAAATAACGTAGAAGAGCAACAACAGCAAACAGAGCTAGAATTCTTCCCGGCAGGCCGCAACAACATAGAGCATGTATATTTCGGCCCTAGAGGTATCATACCACAAATCAAGCATGCACAGAAACAGCAGGTGGTGTTTATATTGCAAGGCAAAATTCACAATTCAGCTGAAAAAATCAAAAATCAGCAACAAACCAGCTGGTTCTAGATCTTCAAAGAAGCTATTCGGTCCAATTTTTTTGCCAATGAGAAATATGGTTTGTGGGGACTTTTGAGACACCAAATTTTCCATGGAGATGTTCAAAGGGTTGGGGAAAATCACAAACTTCCTTCCAAAATTGGGCATTTTCGACAAATTGCGCTCCCACTGCCCAGGGAAGTAATTTTTAGGCTCCAAAAAGTGGTCCATTGAATTCAGCGACCTCAAAAATAGCAGCAGAGTGCAAATTCCAGCTCGCCAAAATGTCCGCGGGTACGGAATATGCGTGTTGCTCTTCTACGTTACGTTGCGCTTCCCAGTTTACGACTGTATTAATCTATTGACTCAAAACCAGATATCATATTCCATCCCCATACAGTGCCAAGCATCACTTCTCCAACACTGCTTTTTCGGCCGAACATAATTTTTTGTGATTTATTTCTGATTTTCTAAGGAAGGAAACCGACCAAAAGAATGCGTTTGGCGTCGAGAACTCACTTTTTCCCACGGTGTTTCACTTTTTTCGCGTCTGGAAAAAATAAAATCATGCTTTTGGCTCTGATTTTGGATGGATTGAGGCCAGATGTGTTCAGTAGTCATGCAGAAACCCAGAAAGGTGGTAGCCGAGTGTAGCCGAGTCTGCTCTGACCTACCTGGGTGATCCGCCGAACGTTGGGGCGGCAAAGTCCGGGACGCACGTGACCTTAACCCTAACCGATATGGGAATTTGATGATGGCATCAGCTATCATTAGGGTTTGTTTCACTTTTTCGGAGGTGAAAATACAAGAACTTGTTCAATTGCCTTGCAAAGCACAAGATGAGTTGCTACACATCCATAGAGACGTTTTACACTGTTTTTAAGTTGAATGGTGATGACGGCATAATGTAGTTTCGAGTTCAACTTTTGATGCCGTTCCCTGCCAAAAAAGGAACCGTGATGTGATTGCTTGGCACTGTAGTATGAAAGTCGTAGAAGACATAATATAGAGGAAGCCTATGTTGCTCAAAGCTGCCTGACTACCAGAAATCCACTCTAAAAAGCCAAATTCCGGTCACTTTTGGTCATGACGAGTAGGTATTTTTTTTGGTTTCCGCACACCCTTACATGTAATGTCGTGCGGTGGGCAGTGTACCTACTCATTGATTTGCCTTGATCGGCCAACCCACACAGAGAGAGCTGTTATCTAAGTGTCTCTTCAAAGCATCCTTGCGGCCTAAACGTTTTCAGGCACCCACCAACCCGTTCTTCGTCCATAAAAACATAACTTGGCACATCCGCCGCAATCCCCCATTTGCATCCCTCACTCCGCAAAACACCTTTACATTGCCACCCTCTCTGCGCGTTATCTTCAAAGGTTCTCGTATGAGTATTCAGATGGCGTCTGAAATCGGGCATCCGTCGATTCCTTTGGACGTAGCCGCAGACGTCGCAAGTGAATTTTTTCCTTTTGCATGAGTTCTGGATGGGCTGTATCGATTTGGCTGTCTGCGTTGTTCCGGGACCTCGTGAGCAAGCGCGTAACCTTGCTACCCACGCGTTAAAGGTTGTATACAAGGAACGGTGGGGACAGCACGGACATTCCTCACAGGGTTGCAAGAGGGCGATGGTATGTAGTCCTCATCATCTGAAAAGTCCTCCACCGAGCTTTCGGACTCAGGCTCGCGGCCTTCGTCCTTATATCGTGCCAAAAGGGAGCTGGTTTCATCAGGGGAGCGGCTTTTCTGTGGTGGAAATGCTGTGGAAGGGACATAATGGGCAATCGGTATCCCGCTATCCTCAACAGGAACAAAAAAGAAAAGCTCAGAAACTTCGGTCTCAATGACGTGTGGTATGAACTTACACTTCGCACTGAAGGTCGTCTACACTGCCCAAGCTGCTTCGATCACAGGCGCTGCTTGGGTCCGAGTCATCTTTGGACGAAAGGAGAGCACCTGTGGGGGATGTGGGACGGCTGAGTGCGACGGTGTCGAGTGCAAAAAAGCCGCGCAGCCTGTTCAAGCTCCTCGTATGGCCCAGTGTCCCTTTTGAGCTTTTTGTAGAGCTCCTGGAGCGACATACAGCGGGAAGGTACAACGAGTGAGACACGCTCGAATGTAGGTATCAACAAGGGAAGTCCTTGGAACTCCTATGTAGGCCAACGGCGACCAAGGGGGTTTTAAGGGTCAGGCACAATTTAAAAGAGGCTGTGTGCAGACAGAGAGGCTGTGTGTGGAGTTAGCACGGCGAGGTTTTTCGCCCGATACACCGAATTTGCGCACACGGTTGCAAGGCTCGCCTCCTTGCCGAGTACGGCCGAGCACCGCACTGTGGACACGTTGTAGGGGTCTGCTGACAATTGCACTTTGGAGAAAAATAATTAATTGTACAATTTGTCAAGCTAAGAGCCTATTCGGATACACAACGAATTAAATCCTATTAGAGCACTTTGGCAAGGGGGTGAAAAATAATTTTTTTCTTCAGTTCCCTTTAACCAAATTTTGGTTGTGGAGTATGGCACAAATATGGGCGGTATAGTGTCTCATATTACCTGTTCCAAAAACACAATGAAGCTAGTAGAAAAATCACAATTAAATGTTCCAGATATCCAGCTGTCAGTGTCATGTGACCTCGGCAGTAAATTACTGAAGCAAGCTTCCCCCATTGTCCACATACCAACATGTTTTGACCCTTAATTTGAGCACCCTTAATAACCCTTAATAAGCACCTAATCCCTTAATTCTGGAGAGCACCCTTATTAAGACCCTTAACTACAACACTGCGGGCCAAATCAATCTTCGCTCTGTTTGATTTGATTTGAGCTCATGCCTCTGCAACCTCCATGTCCGACAACTCATTCTACCCGTCTTCTCCGTCGACCGTATACAGCCTGGGACTGGATTGGGAGCAGTCACAACATAAACAGGGACCAACTCTGAGGTACGTCGCTTGAGCTTCATTTTGCAAGCTTTTAATTGATCAGTCGTCGCGCAGATGCATCTTGTCTTCGAGCGCTTGACTTTATCGTACACTGGAAGGAGGAATGGTACAGTACAGTAATATTTGTGCAACATTATATTATTATTGATTAAAACTGTAAGAATATTTTGAAAATTGTGCGACGCGACACAGCGCCAACTCAAGAAACTACTACACTACTTTTACTACTGCCCCCAAACGTCCCAATTTATGATTTGATGATAACACGACCTATAGTTAACCCTGTACATACAGCATAAAACTCGGCGCGGACGGAGAAAAAGGGTCAATTGAAATAGATACGCACAACGGACGGTTAAAATCAAAAAAATGAGGGGTAGGCTTACCGCAGATGAGACGACTTGGAAGCTGTTTACTTGGCTCCCGACGTCGTTGGACTCTGCCTTGGTCGTGTTGAGCATGGGTGCGTCGATAAGGATGGTACAGTGGCGGCAAAAGACCCGCTGAATGTCTCAGAACCACGTGTTGCATTGTTTTCTGCGGCCACTGTATGTCCCGACTGCATGCTCTGAATTAATTTCGTGCCCGCAATCAAAGCGAAGCGAGAACACGACGTGATTTACCACTGATTAGTCCCAAATCAGGCAGTGATCCACTTTCCGATTCCGCCGTTGCGTACTGATTTCTGCCACATTGTGTCAGATTGTGAAATTTATCGGATAGATCGTCTTCTCTACTACATATTTGCCCTAAACAGCATAGGAATTGGACCAAAATTGAGACCGCTGGAAATTGTACAAGATCACCGCACGTGAGGGGTGTGACATCCGGTTTGTTGACACGACTCCCCCTCATCACCTTCTCTGCCATCCAGCTGTCCGGCAGTCTGCGGTGCCTTGGGATGGTTTACCACGCGAAATTGATGCGCGTCAAAGGCCACGGAAGAAGGAGCTCAAGATACGCGCGGCTCTGGGAGAATATCATCGAGAACAAGAGAAGCCTTCTCAATTTGGGAAACCGAAGTCGATTGCAGAGGTGGCGAGAAAGTACAAGATTGCCTACGCGACATTTAACAGACGGGTACATGGTGACGGAGTATGACAGAAGCTAATCAAGATAAGTTCCCCCGCTACCGAATGTAAAGTAGGTCAAAAGGTGATGAGAGCGCGATGAGCGGCCGTGAACAAGTGAGTCGGAGTCAGCTAGAGTATATTAGAGAGCTAGTCGACGTGGGGAACAAGTGACTAGTACCTAGAGTATATTAGAGACTACAAGGAGTGTGGAGTAGAAAGTAGAAAGTAAAGTAAAGGGTATACGCACGCTAGTCGACGTGGGGAAACAAGTGACTAGCGGGCAGCAAAGGTAACGAGCAGTATATAAGGTAGTGAAGGGGATGGTGATGGCGATGCGACGGGACGGGTGCAAAGGATGATGAAACGACGAAAAGAAATCGAACGGAGTGGAAGCTCACGGATCAATCCTACAACAGAATGGTCTCCCGTCGGCTTCTTGAAGGAGTCCGCCGACATGGGATTCCCACACACACATCGCCAGATTGAGCAGCAGGGTGAACGCGATACTGCAGGCGCAGAACGGGTCTGATTACAAGCCTGTAGGGAAGAAATGGGTCTTTGGCTTCTTGGATCGGCACCACGACGCGCTGCAGACCTTGTGGAGTAAATCTCTTGATATGCAGCGTGCGCGAAGCTGAAACCAGAAGCTGTCAAGTCTTGGACGGATTTAGCACAGAAACTTGTTGTGGACATGGGAATCCCACCGGAGAGAGTGTATGGAATAGACGAGAGCGGGTATCCAACCGGTTACACAGGGAAGGAGCGTGTCGTTGGCTCCAAGGCGGCGACAGATTGAGCAAAGCTTTTCAAAGGGAAGGCTAATTCTCTCTTCTGACGAGTTTTACAAGGAGGTGGAGGCGCTTGAAGAGTCGAGAAAGTCGAGGGAGGCATCAGTGCATAAGTGCCTCAGTCGTGCAACTGCTGCTGAAAGGTGCTAGGTACACGCGACTGGGTGAGGTAGAGGACGCATACTCAGCATTACCAAAAGTAACCGGATTTAGAAATGCCTTGCTTGCAACCAGCTAATACAGTTAGCAGTTGGTTCAACTGGTGGGAGAGAGGGGGGGATGGTCATACAGTTGCGGCGAAATTAAATGCATTACCATGTCGCAAATTTATTTATTTTGTTGTCGGGCCCGATCGTGCCCGATCGGTTGTTATCAGGAGCTTTCGGGCCATCGGCCTGACACCTACCCTATAGGGAGGACTCGGGCGCAATCAGGCACGATTGCGCCCGATGGCCCGACAGCCCTATAACAACCTATCGGGCACGGTCTCAGGAGCCCACAAAATAAATGAAAATGTAAAAGAACTATTTTTTAGTTCATTTGTTACCTGCTGTTGTAATGGCACTGTAGTACTGTTTCAATTTTGTAATGGATGTAATGTAATGGACTTGCGTTAATACTGTTCAATGCTCAATTTTGAATTCAATTTTTAAAGGGCGAGTAAATTGTTAGTAGCTGGAGTCGAACCGACGTGGAGAATCAGTAATTTGAGGGGCCTTACCACTGCCCCACGCGCGCATTAAAGAGTTGTGGAACGAACTCCAACATATTGGGTTGGCTCCACAGCCAAGCATTGCCAAACAAATGACACTCGTCTTACGTTCGTCATGACCTCCTCGTCTCTCCAGCACGTTGCTCCTCTTCATGCGACTCTGAACCGGAAAATCCGGGTCCCTTTCCAATGAACTCGCCTGTCGCATCACCTCCAAAAAATTCGTGTCCGCGCAATGTCTGCACGCCTCTAACCGCGTTGATCCCAACTCAGACCAAGGGGACCGTTTACCAGGCGAAGTGCAGTCTCGGATGACTATAAGGAGGCAAGGAAGGGGTTTTACTGGGCTCCTGGACTACATTTAGGTGCGTCGATACACTGCTCTTCCTATTTTTTTGCTTGCTGATCC
>JAWWNJ010000367.1:0-40771 GCA_037176885.1 Favolaschia claudopus
ACACTATAAAAAACAATGAAATGCAGAAATGACAAAATGCGGAATCAACGCACGCCCAGATTATCGCAGAATTTGAGCGGCCGAGGTGAGTCGGCAAATTCCATGATACGAAGTGCCGCCTCCTGAACCAAATCCAACCAACTGTCCCAACGCCCCCATGCGGCTGTGTTCTGCAGTTGTTGCACAAGAGGAAGCATCTCCGGCTTCATAATTGCCTTGCCTGTAACACGAACGACAGAACGAATAACGAGCCTTGTGGATATATGATCCAACAGTCGAATCCACAGCCGATTCGGATCCAGTGACGACGGGTGGTCAAATCTTCGGTCCACACAAGTTGTGGCCAGGCACCGAATTAATCCATGCTTGATGGCTTCGACTAGAGAAACGCGTTCGGAACGGAGTTGAAGGCAGCAGAACAGAGAAATATAGCATTGATCGATAACACCGCCCGTTTCCTGAAGCTGATTTGGTGTTGGGTGCGACTGCAGAACACTCACCAAGGCAACAAGGCGACGGATGAAGCCCTGGTCCACGAGCATTTGCAGGGTGTCATCGTCGACCTCACTGCCCAAACATATTGCACATGCAAGCAATTGACTCGGGAGATAACCGGGAACGGAGAAGCGGTGGGCCGTGATTTTGATATCTAAATAGGTCAATACCAATGCGAGGAGATCTTGGACGTTAGATCCAGCACCGGCAATGAGTTCTGTGGTATTGTCGAGATCGGGGCCAACTGCCAGCTCGCCAAATGCTTTGCTTAGATTGATTTCAACATCAACTGCTGAACGAAGGCTTTCTTCGTGCACCCAGGCTCTCCAGATACGGGTAAGGTGCGTAATGACGCCGGGAGTATAGGTAACAAATTCTTTCTCCTCCGCCTGCTCTCGACCAAGAACAGCCATCGAAGCAATCAGCGTCAGATGTACAGGAAACAGCTTCGCGATCGGATCGTCCAGACGGAAGACGTGGCAGAGCTCGGTGATGAATCGATATTCAAACAGAATGTGTTCCCAGATGCGAGGCCAGAAATGAACCATATAATCCCAGGAAAGAGATTTTCGCGATAACAAGATAGACAATGCTCGAAGAACGAGCATCGTTCGACGCGCAATTCGCCGAGCTCCGGCGAAATCTTCATCAGTGAGACTTCCCGCACCTGAGTCAAGGAGGCGGTAGAAAACTGGAAGTGCCCAGTCGAATGACATGTCGGACGACGCTTCCGAAAACACCATATCGTAAATGGCGTCGATGTGGACCAACGCCTCTTTCCCGTCTTTGCATGCACCTTGAGCAAGGATCTTGGCGTTGATTAATTTCAGCTTAAACCCTGAGAAAATCGGGGAGTTATACTCACCTTCAGGTTCGGTCGAAGGAGTTTTATGCTCTCAAGGTCAAGGAGGGGGTGTGGTGGCGACATGAGGGGAGAAAACAAGAAGCACGGTCACGACGTGACCAATGATAGCCGTTGCATGATAGCTCCGGCAAATGGGATCGGCTTGTTCTTAATCCAATATGAATCGTTATAAGGAAAATCACAGAGCATGAGCAGTTTTTATGCTTGAAGAAGGTGGTAGATCACGACACATCTGCTTCTAAATGAATTCAAATTTCAATATTATTGAATCTTTAAGATAGGGTGTTGAATTTCGAACAAGAATCCATCGTCAAGTCCGCGAACAAAGCCTAAGTTGTGCGCTGCCTCATGCTCCTACCCTCGCCTACTGAGCAAAAATTTTATTGAATTCCAAGTTCCTCGTAATCCACCGCCCGAAACATTTCACCGCCTTGATCTAAATCGAGCACAGTTGGCACACTTTGAATCTGCATGAGCCACTCCCAACGCTGCGGTTCTGGGAATAAATTGCGATTGAGGGGGCTAGTTTTTTATGCGTAAGCGGTATAAACTACAGAGATAATTGCACTCACAGAGCAGCCAAGTCCGCAAGGATATTGTTTCTGGGACCGTTTGAAGCAATCAGTGGAACGAATGAGACGGGAAAAAATGATTTACAAATGGACCTTCCTGCCGATGTCCACAGAGTCGATAAATGTAACACACCCATATCCAGTTGCACATTTTGCTGAGAGTAAACGGGTCAGATATATTCGAGTCGCTCGTCGAAGCACTCACGAAAGTAGTGAGACCAGAAAGTCGGCCGGACTGATGAATCATAGTGGGTGCGCATACACGATTTTATACCTGAGATGGGATGCAGAGGGAATTCGTCTAGACGGAGTGGCAAGACTGGACGAACTATCCGTTCAAATTTCAGTCTTTCCAGATTGAACGAATGTCTGAGATGAGATCGCTTTAAGACAAAAGAAAGACTCCTCGGAACTGAATGAGTGACGAGTGAGCTTATGGGTAAGCGGAATGCATCAGGCGCTTTTGGTTGACAAATTTGGGGCATTGAGGTGGAATGTCGAATGTTGGGAATCGTCTGCAGACGAGACCCGGGCGTTCACGATGTTCAAGAGAAGGAGAGCGTCCGACAGCAAAACCAGAGATACGAAGATTGGGCCGAAGCAAAAGATGCCTAAGAGAGCAAGAATTAGCATCAAGCGATCTGAACTCGGCATGGTCTTAAAAGATCTCAGTGGGTAGATAACATATCTCGTCTCGTCTGGACTCCAGAGTCCCTCCGTCTCTTGTCCGTCTCCGTTGGTCTGAAGGACGCTGAATCTCCAGCCGATTGAGCCGACTCAACGAAGCCTGGGCAAGATGGTCTTGATCTTGCGATCCTCAACGTTGGACCGTTCGCAAACCGTTCGGCGCACACGGTAGAGAAAAGAGCCCGGCGTACGTAACCTGCTGGCAACTTGTCCATCCTGAGGGTGATGATGTTCCCACGGACCGATTGCCATCAAATAGGTCACGCGCCCCAAGCGCCATTTTCGACCTCTGTATACTACTTACTAGTAACTTATATCGAGCGGACGAGCGATAAAACGGAAATGACCGATTTTTCTACCCTGGCCCCTGGGCCCAACGGAGAAGAAGAACACGGTCACATGATGATGACATGCGTCTGACGCAGGCCGTCAAATTTTCAAATACGCAGCGTATTTACGCCGTTCGATTTTTCAAAATTTCTCCGAATGCTATTTGATCTGCTATTACTCTGCTAATTAGTAGTATGGACGCGATGTAGATTCAAGTGACCTCATCAGAGTCATCGCTACTAGGCACCCAACTATTCATACCTCATGAGTTTTGAGCGGCCGAGCCTTGTTGTTAATTATACTTCGACTACAAATGAACCGGAGATGCGCTCCGAATTGCCGCTCTGTGAACAATCGCGGGACAGGAACGGAACAACGTGAATAAAGTTCGGAGACGAGTATTTGGCGACATGATGAAATATGGTGAAAGTGGCCCAACATCATGACAGGTTAATAAGTAGGCTATGAGGGCGAACCCGTCGATACACAGGCTGGTCGATCTGAGCTTGAATTCCCATGTCAATCGGGTTACCAAAAAAGGTTATTCGCAACTCACCCATTATTTACTCAAATTAAGAGATTTTTGCGCGGTCTCTGAGCGATTTGTACGCCACAGTCATTCTGTGCCCACCCCGCGGTTTATTCTTGAGTTTTGAAGGTGCAGGAGCCAGAATGGTCTGTGTTGTTCTTATTTGTTCGTGACGTCACTCACTGTAATGAATAACCTTTTTTGGTAACTCGGATTGACAACGGATTTCAAACTCAGATCGACCGGTCTGTCTATCGACAGGCTTGCCTCCATAGACAGACGGTCACCGGTCTAGTTAATAAGGTTGAGACCATGACAGGCTGCATTTCATACACGCGTGCGACAATAATACCAAAAAACATCAAAAATTCACCAGGATAGACGGAGAAGCGGAAACAAAGACCAAATAGATCATAGTGAGTGTATACACTCGGAGGAATGCACGTGGGAGTCATCACCGTGACTCATCGCCTCTTTTTCTTCCACCACCACCACCGGGCGCGTTCCTTCGCCCGTGCTCTCGTTTTTTAGTTCTTCTTTTTCTTCCACCACCACCACCGGGCGCGTTCCTTCGCCCGTGCTCTCGTTTTTTAGTTCTTTTCTCTTCCCCAATGGCCAACGACGACCCCTCGCCCTTCAGTGAGGCTCAGCTGGCCGCACTTACGGCCATTGTGACCCGGGCCATTGCCGACAGCTCCGCCAACCCTTCGGGCGGCTCCGCCGCGTCATCCTCGTCGAACGCAGCGAACGGCAGCGGAAATGTTACGGTCCCCACTACCAATGCCGCCGGTGAGCTTGACAATTTCGCTTCCGCCTCCTTTCGGTCCCCCACGATGTGGTACCGCCGCGTCAAGCTGGCGCACATCGACGCCATTGTGAATGGCACCTTCGAAGCCGACGACCTCCCCAAGCTCTCCTCCATCGCCGCCGCTGCCCCCGCTGCCCCCGTGCCCATCCTCTTCCACCCGACTTCTGGTGTTGCCGCCCCGGAACAACCAGAGGAAGCCCTCGATGCGGGTCTTCCCCGCGCATGGGTCAAGGCATTCCCCTCCTTACCCCCGCTCCTTGATGCCTGGTCGACCTACACCGGCATCCGCTCCCTCATTGACACCACCAATGGTGGTGTCGCTGCCGCCCTTTCCATCTACACCAGCCAGCTCATGGATTTCACCACACAGTATGAGTGGTCCGCAGTCTTGCGTTACCACTACGAATTTATTCGTGTGCGCATGGCGGAGAATTTTCTCCCCACGCGCTGGGTGACGCCCGATCAGGGCCTTGTCTCCACCAGGTTGGTTCGCTACCCACTGCCCCCACCATTCTCCTCCAAGCGCAAACGCGACCTCGCGGAGCGCCTTTCCGAACCCAGCGCCCCTGCATCCCGTCCGAAGGTTGATGAGACCTGCTACAAGTTTCAGGATGCCGCTGGTTGTCGCATGGGCGACAAGTGCTCTCGCCGCCACGTCTGCATTGCGTGTCAGGGCGCCCACCCCGCACATGCTTGCCCTCAGAAGCGGAAGTAGGATGTTTGGGGCACGCTGACCGAGTCCAGCCTCTGCCCCACTCCGACCAACCCTTTGGTTCCTCTTCGTCCACCGGCTCCTCGCACCCCACCCTCTCTATCACCCCTCTTGCATACTGCTCATCTCTCTGCCCATCTAATGCCTCCTCCCCCTGCCCGTCCTAATACACACATCACATTCCCAGTTGCCCCTACCTCCGGTCCTCGTGTTACTAGCTCCCTTAATCCCGCTATGCTATCTTTCTTACTTCAGGATTATCCTGATCCCTCCTTCGTACAACACCTACATAATATCTGTACCTATGGTGCGTCAATTGGATACACCGGCCCCCGAGTGGGCCGCCCCTTCTCACGGAATCTGCCTGCCACACCGTCCGAGCACGCTGTAACCGCTGCAGATATTCTGGCAAACTTTTCTCTGGGTGAGCTTCGCCGTGTCGACTCCCTCCCCGTTCATGAGCAGCGCCGGGTCGTTTACTCACCTGTGGGCACTGTCCCCAAAGCCGATGGTGGTTGGCGCACTGTCCACCACCTCTCTTATCCTCGTGGCTCGTCTATCAACGATAGCATTTCCTCTGACGCAGTGACACTCTCCTACACCTCGCTTGACACCTTCTTTGACCGCCTCCGCCGACTTGGTCCTGGCGCTCTCCTCTGGAAGATCGACCTGCGGCGTGCGTTTCGCCACATTGTAGTATGCCCAGACGACTCTCTGCTGTATGGCTTCTACTTCGACGGTGTTGGTTACATTGACGTTCGCCTACCATTCGGATCCCGCTCATCACCCTTCACTTTCAACTTGTTTGCG
This sequence comes from Favolaschia claudopus, assembly GCA_037176885.1. Classification (NCBI taxonomy): domain Eukaryota; kingdom Fungi; phylum Basidiomycota; class Agaricomycetes; order Agaricales; family Mycenaceae; genus Favolaschia; species Favolaschia claudopus. Next base: position 5,809 of record JAWWNJ010000367.1, read on the forward strand.
GAGGCCCTGCACTGGATCTCAGAGCGTATGGGCGCCCCCCTTGACCACTTCCTCGACGACTTCTTTGGTGCTCGCGCAGCAGGCGAGTATGACCTTGCAGAGCGCGACCGTGCAATTTTCCGCGCAATCTGCGACGCAACTGGTTTCTCTGCCCATCCAGTTGGGAAAGCAGGGAAGGACATTCCTCCATCTACCCGCGGTGTTATCCTAGGGATTGAGATCGACACTGTTGCCTTCACAGTGGCTCTCCCTGCCGAGAAGCTGCAGCGCACCATGGCTACTCTCAAGTCCCTTCTAGCCGGAGCGTCAGCTACCCTCTTGGACTTCCAGTCCATTGCTGGCCTTCTGCAGTTTGCAACAAAGGTCCTGCCTGCGGGGCGCGCTTTCATCCGTCGTGTGTACGATGCGCTGTCCCATTTCCCATCCTTTGGCCGGCGTCGCATCCCGAGAGGTGCACGCCGTGATTTGGAATGGTGGGCTCGTCTTCTTCCGACTTGGAACGGTATCCAGTCCCTACATCCTCACCGCCCGGGCGCGGTTATCTTTACTGACGCCAGTGGGTCTTCCTCGAAAGGAATTGGCGGTCATCTTGGGCCCCGGGAGGCACCTATCGATTTTTTTGCGATGCGAGTACCCAGGCGGCACCGGGGAAAGTCTATCCTTTTCAAGGAGCTGTGGGCCGTGCTCCACGCTCTTCGTATTTGGGCATCTCCAGCCTGGGCCGGGTCCCGGGTCTTACTTCGGGTTGACAACACCGGCGGCGTGGCTGGCTTGAATGGAGGTTCTATTCGGGAGGTGCCTGCACAGGCGCTCTTGAGGGAGATCTTCCTTCTTGCGCTATCTTTCGGCTTTTCCATCTCCTGCGTGTGGGTTTCCTCTGAACAGAACTACCTTGCTGACGCACTCTCTCGTTTTGACATGCCACGTCTTCGCCCATTGTTACCTCAATTCTTCGCCTCACAGCACACTCCCTTCCCCCACCTCCCGCCGGATGGCCTGAACGGGTCGATCAACCACCGCTCGTCGCCTACTTCCTCTGGCACGGCCTCGCTGCCTCCACCCGCGGCGTCAACCAGACGGCTTGCAACTCCTTTGAGTCTTTCTGCATGCGAAAATACGGTGCTGACGGTGCCTCTCCATACCCCGCCTCAGAAGCCCACCTTCTCGAATGGGCGGCATCCCTCCCTCCGGGCTGCAGTGCGAAAACAATCAAGCGCTACATTGGTGCCCTCAAGTCCTTCCATACTGACCTCGGATACGAATCCCGCCCCTTTGAATCACGCGTTCTCGAGCGTGTGATTCGCGGTATACGCCGGGTGTACGGGGACGCAGAACGTAAGGAGCGACTTCCTATTACGCAGCCCGTCCTAGCCCAGATTATTGCCTCCCTCTCCCACCCTATCTCCCTTCCGCGGGGTGTTTCTCGTGAGCTAGCCGAGACTCTCCGAGTTGCCTACGCCCTGGCCTTCGCAGGTTTTCTTCGCTGCGGCGAGATCACCTACGACTCTTTCGATGGCGCTTTCAACCTCAAGCGCCGCGACATCATCATTCAAAACGACGAGTACCTCACCGTTGACCTCCCGGCCTCAAAAACCGACCCCTTCCGCGCTGGGGTGCGCATCACTATCGCAAAAACTGGCTTGCCCACCTGTGCCTACACCCTCCTCCGCGCCCACCTTAATAAGCCGGGCAAGCCCGACGACCCGCTGTTTGTGGGCCGGCGTACTCGCGATGGTACAGGCTATGGAGCTTTCTCGCGGAAGCTTTTCATCGACTGTTTGAAGGCCTGTCTCACTCATGTCGGGATTTCATCGTCAGGATATTCGGGCCATAGTTTCCGCCGTGGCGCTGCCACTTGGGCTCGACTCATCGGTCTCTCCGACCTTGACGTTCAGCGCCTGGGCCGTTGGACTTCTGACTGCTTCAAACTATACATTGACACGCCACCTGATGTCATTGTGGGGTTGAGTAAACGCCTTCTCTCTGACCCCCCACTTATTCAACCAACCTCCATGGTTGTCGCCCCGGGATTGGTTTGGCGCGGCGACGATGCCCTCTAGCCGCACCCCTTTTCTTGCTCTCTTGGCCTCAGCTCACCCTCCTCGCTGTCCCGGCAACCCCTCCTCCCTCGGGCTGCCTTGTCTTCCTGGGTTCCGGCCCGAGAGCGCTCGCTGCGAGGTCACATCACCCTCACCGCAATCATAAATATACCATCCTTTTTCCTCCCTCCCTTAGCACGAGCTCGCAGCATTCCTAGTGAGTGTATACACTCGGAGGAATGCACGTGGGAGTCATCACCGTGACTCATCGCCTCTTTTTCTTCCACCACCACCACCGGGCGCGTTCCTTCGCCCGTGCTCTCGTTTTTTAGTTCTCCCACCCACCTCCCATTTACATTGCATGTACATCGTATTTAGTTTTTGTAGTTTCGTGCAGCTTCGCGCCGACTTTGGGTTCCGGCCCGAGAGCGCTCGCTGCGAGGTCACATCACCCTCACCGCAATCATAAATATACCATCCTTTTTCCTCCCTCCCTTAGCACGAGCTCGCAGCATTCCTAGAAGCAGTGGGATCTACAGACTAGTACAGTTAATCATACTTATCGATCAAACTGTGTCTGCTTCTCAACGTTCAAACCATATTTTAGAGTTCCACCGTTTCAAACCTTGTTTAACCGTCAAATCTTGTCTAAGAGAAGCTGGAGATTGGTTAGACAAGGTTTGGAACCCATGGTTTGATGGAGAAGCATGACTTTTATCTGGTGGCAGAAGACAGAATGCTGAGCGGCGAGGACAGTTAAAGGTTTCCAATCGATGGAGGAGCCTGATCTGGATCTGAGTGAAGATGGAAAAGATTTGAACAGGGGTCTTCGTGAACCTTTTTTCGCTCTCTCTTGTCTCGAGGATAGTCTTGCGGTGGAAGAACAGCAATTATACCGATATTCCAACTACGGATTCACGTTCCCTCTCCCGCGACAGTTGGTGAATACTGAGTATGACTCGTGCGTGTCCTTGGCTTCCGATTCACAAACAAATTTGAATTTAACTATTATCTGCGCAGGGGTGTCACGACGTCCATCGCTTCGTTGGACGAGCTGCTGAACACTTTGCCCTTTGCATGCACTAGCAACGCGAACCCCCGGAATCTGAATTCCCAATCTCAACCTCGCATGGAAGATCATCCTCCCCCACTTAACCCTCTCTTGGCCGGAGACGCTGGTCCACAGCATCTCGCCGCTACGGAGCTTTTCCCCACTATGACAGATTCTCCCAACATCGACATCGACGCCTGCTACACAAATCTCCTCCACACAATGTCTGAACAGAAGATCGATGTTCATACCTTTGTAGCCTCCATGCTCAGTGCTGGGCATCTGGATGCTTCTCGGTTGCGGGACATTATATGCCGTAGCAGTGGTGGACATCTCACAATCCCCTCTGGTCGTCGTCGCCGGAATACCCCTCGCAAACAACATAAATGCTCCGGCTGCGGTACACAGGAAACAACACAGTGGCGGCGGCATCCGCAAAACGGACTGGTTCTTTGTAATCGTTGTGGACAAAAGGCCTACCGGGCACACAGTAAGAATACTTAGTATTTCTGTAACGGAGTTATTGATTGGCTTACATTTTGAATCGAGTGTTGAAACGAGGTATCTGTCTTGACGTCGCGCTCGTTCTTTTACGATGTATTGCACTGTCTTCGTGCACATCAGTTCGAGATTTAGGTCGTCTTATATGTTAATGGTCTTGCCTGAATTTATTCGTCTTGACTGAACTCACGGCGTGGTTCGTTTCTGAATGCGAATTATCAGATGCATAGCAATCTCAGATTGTCAAAAAGGAGTGGACACGATGTCATTGTAATGTTGAACAGGTCTTGAAATGACGTCGTGTTCGCCTCGGAATTCTTGAAGATTGGAATAGGCGACAGGAAACTGCAAAATGGTAAGAATTGAATGGGAGGAATGATAAACAAACTTCAACGACATTGAATCTGCGCTTATCGAGGGGATAACCGGCTGCAGCGAGCAGCCCATATAATGGTACCGGACTCGCAGCCTGGGAGCGCAGGTCAGAGGGATGCGAATGGCAAAAGAAGAAGAAGGTACCACAGAGACGAGGGCTATTCCGTCGAGGACCGAGTTGTCTTGACGGGGAATGCTGCGAGATGGCGGGGAGACGACAGCGGAATGGCCGCCCACGCATACGAAACAGACATCATCGACGCGGAGGGACCGATATGAGAACGATAGCGCCGAGCCTGAAGCAGCAAGGCGCGAGTCAGAAACGAATACGGCGAGAATAAATAAAAGTGTATGATGGGTACGCTGGTCAAGTAGCCATGGAGCCGGTGCAAGTCCCTTCTCCGTCTCAACACCGTCTTCTTCGACCATCACTTCCCCTCCGCCCCTCAGATCTCGTCTTCATCGTCTCGCGCGCCACCCCAATCCTTCTCCTCCTCCACAATGCTGTCCTTGAAGCCGACGCCATGCCGATCTGCCACACGGTCTACTTTGACCGCCTCCTCCTCCACCTCCACTATCTCCCCACCAGCATTCAGCGGAAGTGCTACCTCGCGGGCGACGCAGCGCATAACGACTGTGTACTACCGGCCGTATGGATCTGAGTATGAGGCGACATCGCCATCGACGGACGGACAGCGGGAGGATGAAGGATGAAAAGGATGAATATTGGTGATCTGAGTCAGCGGTGACGTGGCAGATTCCGAGACGCAGCACAAATAAAGGCGGTGCGCCCGATGAGATCGTTGAGAAAGAAACTACAGCTGCAAGAAAGAGCGTCAAGTTGGTGGACGACACAAGGACGACATCCAAACCCTAACCCAATGATGGCAGGCGAAAGGACACGATCACATGACGGTGAACCTCTGGGCTACCTTACGCGGATACTTACGCCCGTCGGTTTCGCAAATTTCGCCAAAATGCGAAGAGTTATTGATATTGTGCCAATTAATCTGTCTCGTGCAACAGGTCACAGATTTTCTGGTCCCGGGTGCTCTACTGGCCTATCCTATTACTGTAACTTCTAAGTTCAACTTCTTCTGCATGCCACCTCGTACCTCGTGAGAGTCGTGACTCGTGACTCGTCTAGCGCACTGGTGCTCGCAACGGGGCCCAAAGACTTCGAAAATGCCTTTATATTCTCCCTCTCGTCGCTGGTATTGAAATCCATTCTGATTCGATTGACAACCTTCGCGTAAACTGACAGCGTTCGGTAATTGTGCTAGAATTAGAAATACAAAGACGCTGGTCCAGATTTTTGCTCTTCTACCTAAGAATTGCGGGAAAAGGCGAACAGGGCGAATAAGGGCTTAATCTTTGGATCATGTAGCTGAGATGAGGAAATCAATATCGTTTGGCATGGCGAACTTGAGATATATAGGTATATAGGTATGGCGAAGCGGAGTCAACATCAGAACATGCTAAACTGCTCTTTATACAGACGGCGAAACAGACGCGAAGACGAGGTAGATCATAGAAGCCATCGAAGATTATCATTTCATGACATGGAACTCGGAGTCATGGACCACGCGATAACCGACCGCCCCCGAATTTTCGCGACAACAACTCGCGTATTCATGTCACTTGTACAATGTTATATGTAGTGGACGAAGCTCTCAAAACTCATACATTTCTGGTGGACTTTGACGGCGTTTTGGCTGTGATAACCCATAAACCCCATAGTACCTTTGGGGTTTAATCGAGGCCTATGGGATATAACAGCTTCTACTGTGATGTCTTTGTAAAGTAAATATTGGTACCACAGCTTTCAGGATCACAGGCTCAGGGATCAATCTATTGGGAAATCTTGGGGAAACCTGGTTTCTCGAGAAACCCTCCCATATAAGGAAATTTTGAGAAACCTACAAACAACACTTTGCCGCACCGGTAAACAGATTTTGGATGGAGGTCATTCTGTGGATGAAAAAAAAAATCAATGGAAGCTTAGACACATACCAAAGTTAATCCAAATTCAAGGGCATACCAGCTTCAAGGAGAGTCTTGTGAAGGTTAACGGGCCGTGCCGTACAATACCGCAAATTAGATTGATCTAATCACCTTGTACTAATCACCCTCGGTAAGAGCGCAACAACGGTTGTGTATGCTGGGCGTCAGACTATAGCTGTGTGTTCAGAGGGATCTCAGTTCTATCCCCCCAAGAGTCCTTAACTTGGAGTTTCTGAGATTATCCTTCCCTACATCCAAGTAGGCCGCTTTTGAAGGGGCCCTTCAAAAGCGGCCGGCATTAAGTACGGCCGTCGCAGGCAGTAACTTCCTTGAAAATCTGCATATTGTATTTGGAGACGCAGAGGAATTTCCGCCTCTCATTGAAAGCTAGGCTTTCACTGTTCTGTGCTTTCAACTACTGTGGACTTGCTTGAACCTACAGATCTCATGCCGGAAAGTCGGCCGTCTGCCAGCATCAGTTCCGTTGCCGGGGTTTCTTCGAGAAACCGGGATGCCTAAGAACGGACCGGGAAACCGGGTTTCCCAATAGATTCCTTCCCAGGCGCAGGGTCGCAAATATCAGGAAAAGATTTAGGTATCTTCTCACGCCGACTGAACCTGCAGCCACGCGGTTCCGCGGCCGGTGGCAGTTCATCCTGGCATTTAAAACCGCTGGTTAGACGTATTCTCTTCAAAGCGCTCGCAAAATCCATGTCCATCCCACCCCCCCTCCCACTCCTTCTCAGAGATATATCGTCCTCAGCGTAATCTTTGCGAAAACCGGAACCCTAACAATAATTCGGTACAGGATTCAGTCCCTACGCTGACAGTCGAACACGGCGCCCGCCTGTTGGATAATGCTCAACCAGGCATCCCTGAATTTTATTTGGGGGATAGTCTTACATTTCCGCAACAACCTTTCAATCCATATTCCAACTATGGATTCATGTACCCTCTTCCACAACAGTGGGTGAATACCGAGTTCGAGTCGTGCGTGTGCTTGGCTTCCGATTTACGAATCAATTCAACTTTTCTTATTATCTGCGCAGAAGTGTCACAAATTCCATCGCTTCGTTGGACGAGCTGCTCAGCACATCGCCATTGAGATCCCCACGCATCGAGAACCCCCGGAATCTGAGTTCCCAATCTCAGGCTCGCATGGACGATCATTCTCCCCAAGTCGACCCTCTCTTCGTCGGAGACGCTGGTCCACAGAATCTCGTCGCTAAGGAGCTTTCCTCCACAACGGCAGATCCTCCCAACATCTACATCGACTCACTCCCCCCCGTCGCCGACGATACACCAGACGCCTGCTACACCTTTCTTCTCCAAACGATGTCTGAACAGAAGATCGATGTTCATACTTTTGTAGCCTCCATGCTCAACGCTGGACATCTTGATGCTTCTCGATTGCGGGATATTATATCCCGTAGCAGTGGTGGACATCTCACAATCCCCTCTGGTCGTCGTCGCCGAAATATCCCTCGCAAACAGCATAAATGCTCTGGCTGCGGTACACAGGAAACAACACAGTGGCGGCGGCATCCGCAAAACGGAATGGTACTTTGTAATCGTTGTGGACAAAAGGCATATCGAGCACAGAGTAGAAACTCTTAACACTTACCTGCTCAGAGTTTTTATGTTTGATTTTTTTCCATGTCTGATCGTTCTTGTATTGCGCAAATCAATTCAAAATTTAGTTCGTCTGAGATGGTCTTACTTGAGTTGATACGTTTCCGCTGAAATCCCCACGACCTTCATCTTCCAACACCAAAATCATCCCAATCATCCCTGGATAAACATAGAAAGAGAGATTAGGTAGACGACACCCACGATGAAGATCGGATAAACGCACTGCATCGGCATAGCTAACGTCGATTAGCAAACCGAAAGATACTGGGGATGGCCAGTGGTTGGACGGATGTGCAGCATGAGTTCGTGGGCATAACTGGTGGTGGCCGGCGGCCTCAGATCGCAAGATTGGGGGCTTGGAGTTTGATATTTGGAGAGCCATTCAGGGGCCAGGTAGCTCTGCCGTCGTAGAAACTCGCTCCTAAGCTGTTGCGTCACACTTACTTACCTCCCGAGCGCAATAGAGGAAAAACAGAGACAAGACGACTCACCACTAACGACAGTTACTATCGGCACTACCGCTGCCGCACCAGCAAGTTGTCAATTAGAAAGAACTTGAACGTGTTTGGCAGCTTGTGCGAGATGGTAGATTGGAAGGTAGAGGGCCGTGGAAGCTCCAACAACGGAAAAAACAGGGTACTCAGAGTCGGCAAATGAGCAACATACCACCTCAGCCGTTTCGCACCAGGCCGTTTCAAGTTCGCTCAAATTTTGCAAAAGAGGATTTTGACGAGATAAGTAAGTACAGCGCTTGAGCCTCAGAAACCTAGACCTGAAGTTTCAGCTTTCCCCAGCCTTCATGTTGTTCTTGTTGTATTTCGAGGAGAGATTTGTCCCGAGTGAGCGTCACCCGGAAGCTGATGTGGTGGCAGCAGACTCTGAGAGAGCAAACAGACAGAGTCACAGTGTGACATGGCACAAACAGTTGGCATCAAAATGATCTGATGCGCGACCTCTTCGGCTCCACCTCATCGTCCGCTCACTTTCTGAAGCCCTCGTCTCTGGTTCTAGTCTTTTGACCCGCTGACGCTATGAAAGATGAAGCCATTCGCCTCTCGTGATTCGCAGCACGGTTGGCAACAATGGGAGGTCTCAGCGGGTCAGGCTCAGTCAGCCTGCAAGTCTCGGGTGGTACCGAACTCTGAATTATGATCTACTGGATCTCTTGCTTCGCTTGCTCTTAGGGAAACCCGAGATTTATGGCTCTACCCTGACTGCGCTTGTGCGCCGGGATACGACTTCGTAACGCTCTCAACCGACATCGGCGTGCGGACTGAGGTAAATTAATCAGGTCATCTGGACATATTTTCCGGCAGCCGCACCGCCTTCACGACCCTATGCATAGAAAGCGCACGAATGCTTTGTGTTCAGTTTGTGCCCTCCTGATCATATCACTCCCATGGGTTGCCCTTCGCATTTTCACCTTGGCTGTGGCAATTTGCTTCCTCATCAACACTTCAGCCGCCGTTTCACTCGTTCCTTTACCTCTCTTGGCAATCAAAGCTGCAACGACAAAAGCTTCGACTTGTTCATCTCCCGTGGAGCAAGTTTTCAACCAGTTGATTGATCACAGTAACACCTCCGACGGATCCACGTTCGCCCAGAGGGTGCAGGTTAATACAACATTCTACAAGGCGGGAGGTCCGCTTTTTATATTGTCTGTCCTATTTCTTCCATTCTGTCAAACTCAATTGGGGATCACTTCAGACAGGCGATGAATCGACCGATATGACCTGTGCAGTCAGTTCGATTAGATCACGGCGCGACTTTTGCTTCGTTCGTTAAATTCTTGACACGAACATAGGAATTTATGGACTTTTCTCAATGGGCACCGGAATTCCACGCAGCGACAATGGTCATTGAACATCGCTATTTTGGACAAAGCAGGCCTTTCGGAAACGATTCCTACACAAATGACAATATGCGTTTCCTGACTCTCGACAACGTCATGTCTGATACTGTAGCAGTAGTCAATTGGTGGCGGAACAATCTCACCGACGGCGTTGGAAAAGACGCGCCTGTGATCGTTTTTGGAGGTGATTTTTCGTTCAAATTCGCTTTAAATTTCTACTTAGCGGGATAACGCTGGGCCTTAGGCTCATATGCCGGCTCGATAGCTACCATTCTCCGCATCAATTACCCACAGACCTTTTTCGGTGCCCTTGCTTCTGCCCCGCCGCTTCGCACATTCTTGCCCGCGACGGATGATCCCGACAGGTTTAATCGCTATAATCTGGTAGCATCTCTAGTGTTTGAATCATTTGACTGTTTTTGATGACTATAAACCTCAGGTCACGCAATTCTGGATGGACCACGCTCCTGAAGCTGCAGCCAAAGTTCGGGCCGGATTTCAACAACTCGAAGATATTCTCGACGCAGGTGAGCGAAATGATATGGGCTCTATGCTTCGCAATAGTATCATAGTCGGAATCCTGATCAAACCTTTACCAATTTCCAGGCAATTACACTGAAATTCCCAGTATCTTCGCTGTTTGCATAACTCCAAAGGAGGAAGACCGCGACGAATTCCTCCGCAGCTTGGCTGCCATCTACAGCCTGGTTCTTCAGGCAATACCGCATATTTGGGACCACTGTTCAATCTTACCGGCTTTGTACGTCAATTCCACTTCTCTGAACGATGCTTGAGTTTCTTTAAATTCAGCCCTTCGACGCCATTGCGAGCCGCACGCTCGCTGCATCATCCCCACTCGCAGCTGTAAACGAAACATTCAACGCTCTGTGTTACTCCTCCATCGCGAGCAACGGATGTTTCGATTGGACCAATCAATGCAGCGATTCGGTCGGGGCGCAGCTCGTTCCGTTGAATTATCTGAGCGTTCGTTCATACTCCCCTTCATAGTATATTTGTTGAAACGATTAATTCTCGCGAATATAGTGCAGCTACATGAACTACGACTACGGTGACGTAGCACCTGGGTCAATGTTCGCCCCCACTGCACCTTATGATTCGACTGAGTACTGTCAGGCGACGTTCGGAATCACGCCACCGACAAAGGAAGAATTGTTCGCGAAATATCATTTTGACGAAGCGACGATTCGGCAGACGACGCGGGAATTTACAGCCAAGGTGGATCGGTGAGCGTTGTATTTGGCCACTGAATGCTGAATATCGGCTAATCATATTGTTTGTTCAGGATCCCGTTCGAGGCATGGGTGAGTTCGATGCTCGATAAATTTCAATTAATGTGCTGACCGGTCGACTAGGTCCTGATCAATCATGGTTCCCAATTGCACCAACAGACCCGAATGCACCGCGTTATCTCTCCTGCGACTACGCCGCACATACACAGGACTTGATAATGTCCTTTCCGGGGAACGATGATCCCTCTCTTCTTCGGGTTCGCATCCTTTCTTCTGGTCGAAGTCTATTGCCAATTGAACCTCTAGATACGCGATCAGAGAAAAATATTATCAGGGGCTGGTTGAACGCTGCGAATTGAGCATGGTATCGTGCGCTAGGTAATGCTAGCAAGGCAGATGTGTTTAATTGTTTCTTGAAATCGACTTTTCTGCTTACGTTCTTCATACCCGTACGGCCTATATGTTACGGACCCGACGGTGGCACCCGAAGCTGCATCAATATTTCACTCAACGGTCGTGGGTTTGGGTGACCAATTCAAATTGAAAAAGAAAGCGAAAGTAACATGAAAAAAAGACCCTTCAGCGCGGACGAATGCACCAACTACGACAACACCTCAGGCAGGGCATCGGCGCAGCGTCCGCGTTCTCCTTTACCATCACCACACACACGGCAGCAGCGCCTTCTCGCTGCACAGCCTGCACAAGCGCCTTCGAATTCAAACCGCCTCGCCGGTGTCGCCCAACGCTTCCTCTCATTCAAAATCTGCTTTAATGCAAAGCAGAAAGTCCCGTCCGAGCGCAAAACCAAAGAAAGAAGAATTGAACGGGGCGACGTTAAGACGCACCTCAGCTTCAATACTCGTTACCGGCAGCGTATGGGATGGGTAGACGGGAACGCAGGGAACGAGGGGGAAGAAGGCGAATCACGTACCCGGCAACAACATCGCAACACTCAAGATTCAAGAACTCTTGCGTCTCGCACGAGATGGCGGCACCGCTGGATATGGAGAGGGGAAGTCTGTTAACAGTGACGAAAGTGAGGTGGAATTCAGGACAAAAATACGATAAGTGCTCGCCTCTTCTCCACCTGCTCGTCAATGGGGAGCCCGACGTGAATTTGACGTTGTGAGCGCGGGCGTTTGCGATGGACCGTCAGCAACCTCGGCATCTTCCTCAAACACGCCCCACGCCCCCGGCCGGCGTCGAGAGCGGAGGGACGGGCACAGAGCCGGCACCAGAGTGTCACGGGGATGTTCGGCAGCGTTGGCGTCGTTGAGCGCGGCAGCGGCGAGTTAAAGATGGTGAAGCTGTGGAGGCGGAAGAAGACGCATCAGCCCGCAGATACGCGCAAATCACACCGAAGACCGAACTTTCGGCCCAACCGACCTACATTCTGAAACAAATCGTGGCGATTTACCAGTAGGCTGGTGCGAAACATAAGCCAATCCCCAATATTTCGGCTTCCCTGTCGTGCCGCTCCATAGACAAGGCGAAACAATAAAAATCGGCTTTGTTTCCTCCCAGCCGAAAGTTAGCCGAAAGAGAATCTTTCGTATTTTGTACCGTGCGCGTCGAAAGGCAACTATGAAATATCTTGTTTCGTCTCGAGAATAGGGCCAGCCGAAACAAGACTCGACCCATCAGGTCTCGGTTAAGAATCCGGCGGCACGATACATAAGCCGAAATACAAGGCATCGGCTTGTATTTCGCGAGCATATACAGCCCGAAATATAAGCCGATGCCTTGTATTTCGGCTTGTGCTTCATGCCGGCCGACGGCTTGCTTGATTCTTATCGTGTTGAGTTCTGTTTCGGCTGGCCCTATCCTCAACCCGAAACAAAACCTTTCGTGCTCATCTTTCGACGCGCACGGTACAAAACACGAAAGATTCTCTTTCGGCTAACTTTCGGCTGGGCGGAAACAAAGCTGATTTTTATTGTTTCGCCTTGGCTATCGAGCGGCACGACAAGGAACTCTAAATATTGCGCATCGGCTTAAGTTTCATCCCAGTCTATTGGTAAGTCAACTCAGTTTGTTTCGGTATGTAGATCGGGTCAGCCGAAAGTTCGTTTTTTTCGGTGTGAATAACAGTGACCGTCCTATAGGCCTTAAAAGTGGGTCGGCGGACCCTATAGCCCTTTTTAAGGGCAAAGGCCTATAGCTATAGGGCTTTGAAGGCCTATAAATGTCACGTGTTCGCGCTTGGACCACGTCTCGAGCCACATTTTTTTTTGGAAGAAAAATGTTTGAAAACTCAGCAAAATTGATATTCAGACGAGATGAACCGCTGTTCAGCACCTCAACCAGTGCCATTCAGCCCTCTGACTGCCTCTGTTGATTGGAGCAAGGGACATGTGACTTTATAGCCCTCTTTAAGGCCTTCAGCATTGTTCGACGAAGGCTATAGGCCTCATTATAGCCTACCTATAGGGCTATAGCTTTTAAGGCCTTTGCCCTTCGGCCGGTCACTGGTGAATAAATAAGATACAAACAGTGCCGTAATTCCTCCCTTCCTTCTCTCACTCAGACTGTCAACTTGCTGTCAACAGCTTTGGGTCGGAGACTCTGGTGGTCTCCGGGGTGTCTCTCTGGTACTTCTCTGGAACATCTAATGCCTCGCCTCCTTGACCGCGGCTGCGTCATGTTGTCCGACGCGATCTTCTAGGCGTCGGATTCAAATTCAATTTTCATAGTCTTTCGACTCCGATTCATAACTTTTAACTGTGAGGCCACCGCTGAGTCTCTTCCACATATCTCGCTCGGATTTACTTTTGAATCCCGGAATGTCAATCAACGGCATCGCCCAACCTTGACCTCTCCATCAATTGTTTATTTTATTTCAGCTGCTGTATAGCTGGTAACCCGCGCGCTAAATCTATCTACATCGCGCTACGTTATCTGTCTTGTGTACCACTCGTGATGCTGTTGGTCTGCGGATGATCTGCAGATGATCTACGGATGGGAGATTGACGCTTGATTGACGCGGGCTGGTCCTGGCTGGTCTCACCGATCATGTAGATTATTGATCCTGGACTTCTAACGGGTTTCTCAGTGCACCAGGTATAGCTCGCTCCCTTATTTACCTACTTATGTAATCATCCAACGGTTCTCTCAGTGTTCACAGATGCATTCATTGTTGCGTGTCACCGCAGGTATTCCACTCCAACAAAGCATCCAGCTCTCAAACAAGTGCTAAATACCCAAGAACCTATTGCCTCGACTCGCGTTAATGACACACCAGGCTTGAGAAACCTCATAGTTCTTCAACTATTTTCGGGCTACCAAAGCCTAATTTTACTGCATGATTTATCTGTTACTTATATTTTAACAACAGTGAATCCGATTTATTTGCTCTTGAACGACCGCAGGATACACTCTAGGTTCAGAGTTGGATGTAAGAGTTCATATGACCTACTTACATTTCTGACTCCAGTGGATCAATTGTATCTCGTTGATTTTTCGACCTATCTTCCGAGTACCTTACCCTCGCCGTACTCACTTAGGATCTCGCACAGCTATCGTGAACCAATTTGACACATACACGAGAGGTAAGCGAAAACATCGGAAAATACACCCAGCTCTCAAACAGAAACCTAGGCCTTTCTATGCTAGATTTTGTCTCATTCGACTGCCTCGACTGCCTCAGATAGCCTGAAAGGGTGATTGATTGGAAGTATTAATTATTGCTCAATATTGCCGAGAGATGGGAGTCAGCCAGCCTTGGGCCAGCCAATGGCCAGCACAGAGTTGTAATCACAAAATTTTGCACTAAAACAGTTCAGAGGGGTTTAAGCCCTGCTTTCCAGGGTTTAAGCCCTGCTTTCTATGCCTTGTATATCAGCCGGAGAGTGGTATAGGCAGCAGGAGGTGCAAATGTTACTGAATGCTTGCTCTGAAAGTCAACGGGTTTCGGCCGATCGGCCGAAAATGTTTAAGTATCGCGAGGTAACAGTTCGAGTGCATAGACCCAAGATTGTGCCTTTAAGAAGGGATGTTCAAAGGTATTTTTCAGAAACGCGTCGCCTGGTGGAGATTTTCGCGAATCGGAATCTGATCATCTAAGATTATGGAAGAAGAGAGCTCTCTGGTGACTGGTCAGACTTGGGTCAGACCCTCGTGCAACTCAAAATGAAGAGCCCGCCGGGGGGATTTTCCGACAGCTTCGAAAGACAACGCGGATGTATATCATATACATCCGCGTTATCATATACATCCGCGTTGTCTATATGTGAAACTTACTATACTTATATGGTGTGTGGGAAACGTTACCGAAGGTCCTACTCGTACTTAAAATGCCCCCGGGTGCGAGCTTGCTGCCATTCCACCCCCGCACCCCAATGTCCAAGTCTCATGCAATTCATCCTCAGGCTCGCCGAGTCTGTAGCCTCACTCTCGACCAAGATCGCGGTGTAGCTTCCGCAAATGACGTCAATGACATTGGGTTCTTCGTCTCTGAGCAGAATCACACCCAGCATCCCTACGAGGTCAACGTCGACAATCTTTCCCATGATCATCAATTTGAAGATAATTACACATGGAACTCCGAATCCTCGAGCGTGAACACGGCGCTGTGCGTGTAAAATTTTGATTCTTGATCAAATCGGCGACTTACATGCGATATATCAGGGCTCCCCAAAATCCTTGGTCGTTCCTCGATAATGTCTGTGGCAACGAATCTTTGCAGCATATCCCCATCGCCATCCACCCCCCGGGCGATCATGACACCGATTCCGAAAAAGTGAATCCAGATTATCCCTACGCAACCCCGACCATGCTCGCTGGCATGGTCCCTGCGCCGGAGCCAACCCAGAGTCAGTACAACGACCCATATGTTCCCGTCGCTGCCACCATTCCTGGCCTTGAGCCTACCGACGCGCCCCCACCACCAGTTCTGCGCGCTTTTGATCGAGAGAAACATTAACCCCTACGACTTTATCTCGTTCATGCTTGCGCATCGCCATCTCGATGCGGACCGACTCCGCGAAATCCTATCCGGTCTCGCGGGGCGACGCGTACCCTCTCGCCGCCGCCGCACGATCCCTCGTGATGCCCGTATATGTTCTGAATGTGGCACGAGAGAAACAAAACAATGGCGTCACGATCCTGGCACGAAGGCTGACCTTTGCAACTCTTGCGGCCAACGCGCCTACCGAACACGGATGGGTTGATATCTTTTCAGCTCTAAACAGAATAGATCAGCGGGTGTCTGCAAACGTTTCGATATTTTGTTACTTGCATGTATACTCTCGTCTCGATTTCCACGACCGTCGCTTTGCATCTGTGTCAAATGAAGTTGTTCTTTGATCATGTCATCGAAAGAATACAGTACCTCAAGCTCGATTGCCAAACGGAAAATCTGGGGCCGAAATTCATGTTCGGTTTGCGGGTGGAGCGTCTGGGCCGTTCGAAGTATAGCCAAGGGGCGTAGCAGCAACGAAGTGGATCAAAGCACGCACGAAGATGATCCAAGGTAGAGGTGAACAAGGTCGTTCACTATCCTCGGAGGCATACGCCAGTTGGGAGTCAACAGAGGGAATTTGAGAAGAAAGGAAAACGTTGAGGATGAATCAGTTGCGAACCCGCCCACCTCTGCGACAGGGGTGAATTCGTCACGGCGTGCCTCCCCTTTCTCCCGGTGTACTCCATCTTCACCTCCAACCGTCGCTTCGCGCCTGGGGCAAACACCGACATACGATACCGCTCAACCGCCTCGCCGCCCTCGCCTACCCTCGAATACGAAGAACAATGAAGCCTTGTTCCAACTGAACGCAGTATCAGTAAAGCGGCGAATGACTCGCACGAGAGCGAAGAAGCAAACACCTACCGAGATACAGACACGACGAGCTCCTCGCCATCGTCGAGTATTTGAAGCTCAGGATCGATGAAACGACTGACTCTGAGAGGCGGCGTTGCTGAATCAGACACGCGCGATAAGCTTGACGGGACCAAGACGGGACAGGCGGACAGAGCGATTTCAACGAGATGAGAAGAAACTGCATCTGACTCGAGCTCAACGAAGCATGCTGCGACAATGAACGTCGGTGTCCGAGTCGGTATCTTCGTCGACGTGGAAGAGGAGAGACCCGGGCCGGCAATGCATTCATCAGCAATACCTGGGCCTCCTATGTAGTGCTTCGTAGCAGTCCGTAGTCCCTGTAGACCTGTAGAACCTGTAGACAAGGGTACCCTCTTTGTAGAACTGTGTAGAACCGCTAAATCTACGGAGTTCTCTGTAGAAGGCCTGTAGAATCCTGTAGAACTTGCCCGCCACACCAAAAAAAAATTGAATTAAAATCAAAACCTATTTTCCGGCTCAAAACCGACACCTAGGATAGAAGCAAGGGA
The DNA here is from genome assembly GCA_037176885.1 of Favolaschia claudopus. Lineage (NCBI taxonomy): Eukaryota > Fungi > Basidiomycota > Agaricomycetes > Agaricales > Mycenaceae > Favolaschia > Favolaschia claudopus. Next base: position 22,858 of record JAWWNJ010000367.1, read on the forward strand.
ATATATTACTACGAACAGGGTACACTGAATATTTAATGGGTAGCAAGAAAAGCACTCACTGGCAGGTCCAGATTCTGCGGGGACGAAAACAATCAATCGACGGAGTGAAAGAAAAGGCAGAAGGAACTTACGCGTTTGAAGCAAGCATGCCGATCTACGTACCGAGGGTTCTGGGAATCAATGGTGAGCAAAACTTGGAATGTAAATACGTGGGAGAACGCACAGATAGTATTGCCGGTCTGATTTAAAAGATTCGTTTGCGGGAAGAGGAGAGGGAGAATACAAGCCTGACTTTGAGTTTGAGTGCAGGGTTTCATCAACAAAACAATCACTCACGAATAGCATGGGCTGCTGATGCACTGGGAGCGAAGGAAGAGGTGGCGCGTGCGACGGCTCCCACAGACCAAAAAAAGCCCACGACGGCTCTGGAGACGGGAGGTGAGGGGCGGGGGCATGCGCACAAGAGTGCCGTGTGGGCGAAGTAGCAGGATGGTTCCATGCGTGTGCACGATCGACGGAAGCTGGGAACATAGTGAGTAAAGTATGAGTCGAACTCAGATGACGCACCATGGACTCGGAGTCGAAATAGACCCTACACGACGCACTGTAGAAGAAGCAGACATTCAGTCGGATGTATTAAATGTAGCTGCAAACGTACAAGAAAGAGGCGTGATTCGCGGCCAAGAACTAATGAGGGCGACGAGTGAGTCGCAGTCCAGAATATAGGCTATGAGCGCACCAAATAGAGAGTGTGTCATTCTCCAAGTCACACAAAACACCACAGAAGGTTAAGACGGGCTGGAGAGAATCGAGTAGCGCGGTAGCGCAGCCGAATTTGAGGTCGCCGTGTCGCACAAGAAGAGAGATGGAACTAGAACGGAGAGTAAGAAGCTAGAATGAAAGTGAAGTGAGTGCACATGGGACGCAGGCACAGAAAACAGTGCACCGACCTGTACCACACAGACGACTCTGCCCGTAATTGCCTCCACAAATAAACTCGATGCTCGTACACATCATCATAGCGGAGCACATCGATGGCAGAGTTGTGAATGGGAATAGAAAGTGGTTATACAGAAGGCAGCGGTCGAGGGGAATAGTGTCGAGTGGATGGTGGTGGAAGCTGGTGGAAGGAAAGGAAGCGAGGTGACGGACAAATATTTGTTTCCAACCAAAGTCACGAAGTCATGTGCTTGTGACTTGTCACTGATTTACTGACTTCGAAGAATTTTTCGGAATTTTTCGTCAAGTCTGCCACATACATATCCCATCCTCCTCCTGCAGACTGCAGTTACTTCGCCATCTGTTACCGACATTCTCCATACCTCCCACCCCATCCTCCGCCGTAGCTCGTCGCCAGCCCGGGTGCTCATCTTTCGCCCGCGTCTAGCATGTCGAAAAGGGGGGGAAGATCTTCGCCGAAAGTCGTCATCGACTTTGGCCCCGCCAGCCACAACTACTGCCATGGACTCGCCAGGCTCTCAGAGCGGCTGACCGACTCTCGGTGGATTCTATGCCGGCGATCCTCATTCTCGGCACTACTTATCTTGGTGTGTCTTTCCATTTCCTCGCCTTGACCTCCAGGGCATTGAAATAGTTGTGCGCCTCTTTCCCCAGTGCGCGTGATTCGACATTTTCAACAGTGAGATCGGCGTTGTCGCCACGCGCGTGCACGTCAAGTGCAATGTTTCCGACACTTGCCCCCTTCCTTCATCCCACCCTCGCCTTCGCTCGACAACCTCGTCGGCCTGAACAAACCTTTCGGGTTCTCAGCTCGCATCCTCAACGCCCCCTCCCCTCAGCCCGCAACTGTGACGCCATAGGACCGAGCTCACCCAGCCCACCACTTCGTTCTCACCTGATGATCACCCCAAACCGCCGCGTCATATTCCTTCGGCACTTTTGACGCACCGCTGCCACCACCGGCTTGCATCACGGCGGGATGGATGTGAAGGTGGTGGGTGGGACCAGCAGGACGAGGGGAAGGTACATGGAGCCGAAAATTGAGTCTGCTTGCAACAGGTAAGTCTTCTGACACGAAACTAAGTCAACTGAGACTCCCTCTGTCAACGGAGCTATCTCGGCGTGGGTGTCAGTGACGTCGACTTGCTTTTCGACTTATTTCGACACAAAGGCCAGATTAGACAAGCTTCAGTGCCGGGTAAGCGTGCCCAAACACATTGTGCAACGCCTACTTATCTATAATTTAATACAGCACCATCGGCGCCGACTTGCACCTCCTCAACTCGTTACGACGTTGACCGCAAATTTCGAGATGCGGTTCAAGGAACGATGCAAGTCGACACTTAGCTGGTCACGTCAGTTACCTCGAGAGTTGACGTCGACCCCGATCTTTTTTTGACTCGCTACGCGCAACTCTCTGGTAAGCCGTTTCTTCCTCGAAATGACGAAGACCAACACTCACCTTGACCAGTCAGAAGCAAATCCCGCCGGTGCGGCGCTGGATTCGTTTGCGAGCGGAATTGCGAGATGGAGTCAGGCTGGGAGAAGGAGGGTATATATGCAAATCAAACACATCATGTATTGTAGTCATATACAGTAGTCAGTTGGCAAGAATGAATCCTTTTGCTTCTCACTGGTTAAAATAAAACTCCTCTTGGGCTGAAATTTACAGTAGATTCGAGTAATGCTGCTACACTGCGGCAGGCCTCGGGTCTGCTTGCACGGCAAGTGGTAGCCGGGTCGAGAATAAAATCCGGCAGTCTACGGAGAACTACACGGCTACCCAAGTTCTACAGAGAACTACAGAGAAGCCGCGGATCTACACACGGCTACGTAAGTCGGCTTGGATCTACGGCTCCTACGGCAAAAACCTGGGATTGCTGATGACTTACCCGGAAAAGCCGAAAAAACACAACACGTACAGACCCATGCCGTAAGTCTCTTAGTTCTCTTCCCCTCCCACAGTCCCACTTCCTTCCTACGCTTCAGCCGGTTCATGGGCCGGGGGCTTCCTGCGCCGGTAAATGCCTGAAACGCAACTAGACTCGATACAGCGGGCTGCGCCGCTCCTTCACGGTGCCTTCCAACGACCAAGAAGTTCCATCGGCACGAGCACACCGCGCTACCGTCCGCACCTCATCCTGACACCCCGATTTTCTGTTCTCGCCACTCTTGACTTCAGCCTGTTATTCCATACCTCCATATCTCCATAACTTACCCTTGTCTCGGGCTCCTCACCCAAGTCTGGTTTTAGCTCGCATATTGAATTCATTTTTGGAGTCTTTTGGTATCTTTCTGATCTACTATTCAATAGACGTAACATCCTGTCTCTCTCAGCTCAATCCCTACTCCCTGCCGCTCTTTTGAATTGCTTTTCTTGTCGAATCGTATCCATGAAAGCAGACTACACGACAAAGACTTGATTTGACTTGGCCCTCATAGTTCTTTCAGTTTGTCTTTCTTCTCTCATGTGCCCAAGCGTGAGTACTTACTCTGACTTGCAATTTTGAGGTCCGCGGCGAGTCCTTTCTCTCTGACATCTTTTATATCGGCTCACTACACGAATATTTAGCATGTTCTGGAGCAATAGTCGGCCGAACCAGCTGAATAATCAGCAAGATCCCACTAAGGTAAACCTCCACCCTTCTGGGGTGCTCTGTACGTATGACGGGGTCCCCCAATTCTGAGATCTTTGTAGCACTTTGCTCGAGTTGGCAAACTTGCCGCTACGAATGCCAAAAAAAAAAATCTGGTTCATTTCTTTGTTTCATAAAGTTATCAACCCTCTTATCCAACTCTTATCAGTGGACACGCGCAATCCTGGAAGTTTGCCTTTGTTAGAAATTTTTTTAGGTGAGCAACATCGACATCGGAGCGGCCCCATGGTATTCACGTTTCTTTGAGCCACCCGAGTCTTCGCTGCTGACTGACGGCTCAAATCACTCAGCAGGGAACAGGCCGAATGATATGGAACTCAAAGGCACTGCTCTATTTCGAGCGAGCTTTGGGCTGAGTTTTCCGTTATTAACCCAGGTTAGCTGTCCGCTAATTACCCAAGTACCCGGAAGATTCGGTGATTATCAAGCAAGCATGCGAAAGTGAGATGAGCAGCGCGATGGTCTCAGCGCTTTTACGGCAATCTACTCTATTTTCTAATCGAATCTCATTCAAACTTCACAACCCGATGCCGGGTCTTTCGTATAGCTGCAAGACTGGATCCATCTTTTCCCGAGCTCTCGCTGGGTCGCCGGTCTCGCCGAGACTGACCTCTATATATTATAGGCACCGACCCCACCCAAGCTGCGGAAGATTCTGACCGAGAAACACAATCTACCATGCTGTACACTACGGTAGCGAGACCTAACTCCAATGCGCGGCTAGCCAACTTTCGTTCGGAAACGCTTTAGTTTCCTTTTGCTGGCTGACTAAAGGTGGACTGACATAGACTCCGGGTCCGGGTTGGCTTGAAGCAACACTCGTAGGTTCTCGACAACATCACCAAAACCGGAGATTTGTTCTGATGGCCGGCGAAGTTTGGCAGGTCGGTGATCAGTTGGAATGTGATCGGCGTGATGGCCAAGCTCTTCCCAATGCGTCGGAAGGCTGGCGAAGCTAGGCAAGGAGAGCACAAGGATGCTCAACTCGAGCACCCCGGGCAATGCATTCTGTACAACTTCCAACTACAGGAATACTAATCATGATTGTTTTGAGTCCAAAGTCCGTGTGAAGTACTAACTTGAAGATGAAAAAAAAATGCTGTCAAAGAGGAGCATACCCCTCCTCGTCCTCCTCGTCAACGAAACCTTCCCCATCCTCGGGACCAAAATCCTCCTCGTCCTCGTCCTCCCCATGACCTCCTTCGCTGCCAGTCTCCGAAGAATTCCCATCGCTGCCGGAATCTGACTCGTCTGACTTTGGACCTGGGGCGGTACGATAATCCTTCTCGACGTCAGATTCCACGTCATTTGTCGACGTCGTGGGCGGCTCTGAGTCTACCGGCGGCTGGTCCTCCTCCTCGCCCTCGTCTTCATCAGGTTGCTTCTCGCCCTCCGGTAAATCTGGCTCCTCGTCGACCTCCACTTTGTAATGCCCAATGCCGCCTCCCACATAACGCATGTACATATCGCGATCTACAAAGCTACACCGCATTCAGTCAGACTGAATAAAAAGAGCAAGAATATAAAGAAACGTACAAATTGACATAGTGAAACCGCCATTCCACCTTAGTCTGGGGGAGTGATATATCAACCGCCTGTCAGCGAGAGTTAATGGTGATATATCCTGGCCTCTCGTCGACAGTCAATTTTGATATATCGACTCACCCTCGGCTTTGAAGCTGTAAATGTAGAATCGTCCGAACGCTGCTATGGGATGCTGATGTATGGGAGATGGTTGCTATGGGGCGCGAATCCGCATTCGGACGGCGTCGATCAGGGCTTCTCGACGTCGCGATCAACGATAATGGAGCGCCGTCGACGTCGTCGGCGACGACGTCGCGGAATAAAATCGAAAAAATTCAATTAAATTACGATAAATTCTGGACATGTGCGGGGAGCATGATGTAACATGAGCCTTCAATATATGGTGTAAGCGCGGTAAGGGTACATTGAAAATAGGATAATACCAAAAATTACTAAAAATAAAATGAACCGGCACAGCAGCGCGGTGATTCTAGCGGCGCGTGCACTGAGGGGCTGATATACTTCATATTATGGAGTCTCGCCTGGCGGGAAGGCCGTGAACGCTGTTGGCATGACGTGGTAGCGTTATGCTGCTTCCCCAGCAGAAAAAGGGAACAGCGCGAGGTTGATGAAACGTCGATGGTTGATAACCCATCGAGTTCGGGGACAGCAGCATCTACTGCGCTCGTTAGAAAGGGAATCAGGCAGAAATGAACCGGGGACGCATCACGGCTGCCATATACAGGTTGCGCGGCCACCTGTCCCGGTCCACCAGCACCTCTCCACTAGACAATCTCTATCTGATGCTTTACAGCGTTAATAAGTAAACCAAATGCGACCGTTATTGGATTGCAGACGCACCAAAAATTGACGAGAACTTTGCTATTTTAGGGGAAATCGTTCAGTGGGTGGTTGAAACCAGTCGAGCATCCAGAGATCATAAGATAGCATTAAAGAGGTAAGATTATGTCCCAGTAGACAAGGAGCTGTCGAAATTGAAGAGTTCCGGCGCATATTCGGAGCAAAGAAACTGAGCATTGGATACCCAGATTATAGCACTGAATAGCCGGGTGTCGACCGTGCGGAAGTGGCCAGAAGTAGCCAGCATAATGCCTAAGACAGATTCCAATGGTTGGTGTTGTAAAACGCGACCGAGAACGGGGAGCAGGCCGTTTCGACGGGGACGACGGTGGATTGACGGTGGACGTAGAGGACAAGGGCGTCACGAATGTCACGCCGGGTCACTGTCCCGATATTGCCGAATTGGCGTCACTGTCAGCGAAATCGCGTCCGGGTACGAGGCGGAAACGCGTTGGGCAGATTCTGAGTCGACAGAACAGATGTGCTACGCATGCCAATGTACCTGAAAGATTCCGGGACGGAAATCACTCCTGTGTGAAGCAAACGAGCACAAAAAGTTGTTGACCGGCGCTTAATTGGCGCTTAATGGCGTCACTGTCAGAGAAAATCGTGTCGATAACACTTGTTTTCCGAGGATCCGGCGGTGTGGGGGTGTGACGAGGCTCTCAGAGCCTGTCCCATTCTGATTATGCCTTTAGTTTGCAAATTGAAGGGCAGAATCAAATATTTGAGTCGAAAAACATAGATTTGCGAGCTAAGAGTTAGACTTGCACTGAGATCTAAGGCGCAATCACTGCACATTTGTGCAACTTGTTGTATTTTCTTGTTTACTTGAAATCCATCGAAGATTTTTGCTTGGGAGTCAATCAACACCTTCTAAAATTGTCCCAAGCTATTTGGATCCTCAGTGAATGTTGCAACGCGTCGAATCTGCAAGGTTTTCTGTGCGAACACAGACAAGCGCCCGTTAAGCGCCCACTCGGAGCCCTCGGTCTTCTTCGGAATGTCCGCGCCGGCGAGTCCAGAGCAATCTAGACCCATCAGCAGCGAATCGGCAACCTGCCGTCGGGGTCCATCACGCAAGGTGTCCACCCATGCAATTTTCGAATCGTTTTCCTCCATTTCTTTTTAACGAATGGACAAGTCGCGGCAGAGGCGAAGCATGCCGGGGGTTTAGGCTAACATCAACGGGTCTTCAAACCATTCAAGATTTCGAATTTAAGAGACTATTGATTGATAAAAGAAGAGACGAAGAATTTATGAGGTACAAAAATATTCGTCGTCTGCCAGACGACCGGTATCACAGCAGAACTGAGATATGAGGGCCGAGAGTGAGCTGAGAGTAGGTAGACGGCCGCGGGAGAGTGGGGGATGGTGTGAATTTTTGGAAACATTGGCAGGTATGAAGAATGTAGAAGAATGGGGACAAGATACAGCCAGAATAATGTCGTACCTGCATAACAAATCCTTTGGATGGAGTTTCTCAAGTAGTATATAGATGAATTGCAATGCTGGAAGCCCAGAGCATGTGCAACGCAGGGGGTCCGCACCCAGAAGCCATTCCGAATGGCGCGGAAACCGAAGGGCATCAAGACGATGGGGTGAGATAGCAAGAGAATACTCATGCGCGAAACGGGTAGAGACAGTCGATGCAGAAAAGCCAAAGAATTGACCAGCGAGCCCAGATTTTATGCCCAACGGCGGTCCCGATCCGTGCCAGCGAAGCTTTCAGGTAACAGATTACACGGCGTATTCGAGCCCCAGGAGAGTTGATATAAGATACAAAGTGCTGTTTTAGATGGCGACCCAGTGCTGTAGCCCAGGAGGAAGCGCCAGAGCGCCAGGGAAGGAACGAGAACGGGGGAGGAGGAAGAGTGATGGAAGGCGATGTGATTTCAATACGCGCAAGCAATGATGTGATCTTTGATTGCACGGCAGCAATTCGTGAAGGCGCTTGCGCTGCGCGCCGGAATCGCGCCCACAGGTACGGAAAGGCGGATGCGCGCAACCGGCGGGCATCAAGCCCGCGATTGATGGTTGATACCTACCGGTAAGTCTCGCTTCGACGGTATTGATGGGATGGTTCTGACACTCCCCCAGAGGCCAGGATATATCAAATTTAACTCTCGTTGAGAGTCATTTGATATATCAAAACGCCGTATACTGTAGTATTATGTTCAATTCGTAGGGCGGTTTTGGGTGTGACACCCCTTACGAATTTACCCTTTCGTAAGGGGGCCTTGGGACACTGTGACTTACGAAAAAATTTCGTTTTTTACCCCCTTTTTAGGCCAAAAATCGCACCAAATTTCATGTCACAGGGGGAAACCTTTCGTAGGACCCCTTTGTGACGCTGTGACTTACGAAAATTTTCGTAGGATTTCGGGTCTGTGACCTGTGACCCTACGAATTGAACGTAATACTACAGTACGCCTGGCCATTCACCGTCTTCATTTACCTCCTCATTTTCCAGCGCGACAGAGCGCCATTCCTGGTCCTCCTCCTCATCCATGAACTCCCACTCATCGTCGTCGTCACCACTTTCGAGCGGCAAGCGCTGAAGCAAATCTTTTGTTCGGCCGTGGGCAAACGCCGGAATCAAGTGCACACCACGGATCACCTCATCTGGATTAACGAACCCAAAAGCCATGGGATCGTCGCCAGGAAGAAACTGGAGACGGTGGAGGCGTTTCGCCTTGAAGCCGGCACGGTATGAGGTGTCTCTCTGAAAGCGGCGGACCCAGAGAACCTCGACGGTTGTTGGAACTTTGCTTGCGCCAGCGACGTTGTGGACGACATCAACGTGGAAGATGCCGACGATGCGAGAGTACGAAAATGGGTGCGAGGTATCACCCTCGGGGGCAAGCGTCATGATGTCGGCTTGCCTCCGAGGGTTCATTGAGTCTTGACCTTGGCGGACATCGTAGGTGGTGTAATTGACACGTAGAATTTTATGACGGTAGAGCCGGTCACTTGAGATTAACAGCGAGCGGTGCTCTTCCGCTGAATATTGATCATCGCCGGACTCGTCTGGGTGTGCGAGTCGGCTAAGGATATGGTCTTTGAGTTTGGGGAGGAAGTTCTGCCAATGAAACTAGCGATTCAGCAACAAGCAACAGATCCCTGAGTATGGGCTTACATGTGTCGCAGGATCGCGACGGTTGTCAGACAGGAAGTGGGGAATACTAAGATAGAAATTGCGAGAGTGAGAGATGTGGTGGTGCTGCTCCGGTGAGGTATATGGGAGAGACTCGCTCTCCGCGAAGTCAAGCGACAGGAGAGGTTTACGAGCTTTCTTCTTGCGTGGTTTAGTGGATGTGACAGGCGGCGGAGAGGGAGGTGGGAGTATCTTGCCGAGTGTGCGGGCGATCCGAGCGAGAGCCTGCTCGAGTCGTTCCAGGACAGTCATCTGGCGAACCGCTGTATTCTTGTTGGTTCGGGCGTAAAAGCGCTTGACCCTACGATGTTCGAGTTCACCCTAACCAAGCCTTGGTCAGCCTGACATAATTTGACGAAATTAAGATCGACAAACTGTTTGAGTTGACCAGGAATCGCTGGTTCCAATAAAAGGGATGTAATGAATGTAGTCGCCCAGCGAGTGAAGCTTGTATGTATCAAGATTGAAGAGTTTCTTTTTTGAAGCAGCCCCGGCCGCCGCTTGCTGTCGTACAGGAGTGGGCCTGGATTTGTTTTTGCGAGCGTTACGTCGGCCGCGAGCAGCTTCTTCTTTCGGGAGTTCGCGAGGTGTCAAAATGGGCGCAGGTGTGTTTGGCGAAATAACGAAGGGATTGTCCAAGGCGGCTTGTTACCTCGGAGAGACGGGTGAGTAGGGGAGTCGTGTGCATCCGCAGCTTCCCGAGGGCGTGCCATTCTGCCAAGTTGAACAAAAGATCGAGAATGGTCTTGTTGTGCGGCTCCGGGAGAAGATTCTCGAAAACGGGGAGGGCACACTATCGGTACGGGTCAGCGCATCAGCTGCAATGAAACATCAATTGTCTCGCACCTGAAGAAGATCTTCAAAGTTCCGTGCAGCCATCTTCTTCATCGCAGACGCGTTTGAACCGAAACGTCTGATGACGGCGCGTCCAAAGGGAGGGACATTCGATATCTCGAGAAGTAATTAGTCTTCAGTACAGAATTCGTCGCAGCTAAAGAATGTACAGACCGTGCATTCAGTGTCTGGACTGCGGTGCCACCATGCGCCACAAGGATGCGAATGAGATGGGTAAAAACAGACTTAAAAACTCCGATCTCGAACTCGTGAAGAAAGTCGGGGGCGAACATTTTGTAAAAATTGAATCCGAACTTGGAGAATCGTTCCGAGAAGGTGTTCTATTCAGACGGACACGGAGCATAAATAACGGAGTGAAGAATCGTGTAGTGAACTCACAAGAGTGGGTACAAGAGACTGCGGGCTCAAAATCCGCTCAACCACAGCACTCTTGATGCCCTTGCCTAGTTCGTAAATATGACGGCGAGCCGATGCAATCTTCGCGCGGTAGCTTGTGTCGTCTTTGCGTTCATCGCGTGTGCGGGCCTTGTCGTCGTTCTTGGTACCAAGCCCGGAGATCTTGTCTTTCGGGATTTTGCAGCGTGGGCACGGGCAGGCGCCGAGATTGCGTATACCTGTCAGCAGGACTCTATGAAACAACCTGTGAGATTGACCGTCATTGACGCTGATGAAAGTAGACCTACTTCTCTGGGTAGTCTGCTGAATAAGTGAAAAACCGCGGGTAAAAGCGACGGGAAATGCCATCGTGACATTCGATGACAATGCCGTGCTCGTAGATGTCCATGAAGTCGTCGTCCAATATCTTTGCCCAAACAGCATGCATGAGCTCGCGGCGGCAGTGTGCGAGGACCTCTGCCGACGGTCCTTCGCCGGTCGCAGCTGTATACCAATCGTGAAATTCGTCTGGTAGCTGTAAAATAAATTGTCAGAACTCGGCATGCACGGTAGAGAACTTTGAGAAGATACTTTTGGGATATACGCCGTATGGTGACAAGCATTCGCCCGTGGTTTCCCGCGAACCCATTTTGATTGGTTGCCGAACAGCAGATACAGGGGCCACAGTGCGGCGCTCCCAAAGCTGGCGAGATGCGTCGAGTCTGACCACCACATGAGAGCGAGGACTACACGCTCGAGCGTGCACCCGGCTCTCGAGGTTGTGACTGAAGTTTTTCATACGCGGCGATCATCGCTTCGGAGGAGTAAATCTCGTCGTAAACGCGAGTTGGAGTCGCGTTCGGGTCAGTTTTGTGGAATTGGCGGAAAGGCGTAAAGTGGAAGCGGCGACTGATGCCGTTGAGGATCGCACTTCTGATAACCTCAGACAGTGGGCGGAGGAATAGGCCGGGGACTGTGTAAAGTGGAATCGGCGATGAGCCATTGGGAGGATGTGGTTTGCCGTCAGGAACCTGATGAGTTGAATGAGGTAGTGTATCGAGCAGAATGAAATGAGGCCCGCACCTGAATGTCTACGCTAACTTCCTTCCAGCCATCTCGACCTGTAGTCCCATCGCCGCCCGAGGCCGTATATTGGTCTAGCCGTTGGGTTTCTTTGACCAAATTGAGATCCGCCACGTCCTCCTTTCGAAACGCGTCGGATTTTAAAAACTCCAAGAGTTTGATACCCTCCTCCATCGACTTCATCGGCGACCCGCTCCACATCCAGTTTGTAATTCCATACGCAGTAGAGTTGGGGAATGGATGGTATGGGTTGCTCGAGCTTTCGGGGCGGGAGCTCGGCGCAAGAGCAGTCGGGATCTGAGGAGGTGGGGCAGTCGTAGCGGCGGAAGCCGGTTTGGGAATATCCGAGAGGTCTTCAAGGGAAATTGTGCCGTCGGGATCGTGGGTCGGAACACGAGGGTATTCCCGATAGAGGCCGAAGCTGTTCATGGCGGTCTTGATCGATTCCCAGACAAAGGCGGTTGGCGCAGGCGGCGGGGTCGCGTCGTCGTCTGGCTCGGTGACAATAAGAGGTGCTGGCGCCGCCGGTTCTGACCACCCCGCCTGCCGCTTAGCATTCACACTATCTCTGTATTGTTATTATTCAATTATATCTCGTTTTTGTCCCCTTTCTCGTGTGTATATGTGAAGTTCTGGGAACGCGAATTGAAATACAAATGGCTGCTACCAAATACAACCGAGCTCTAGTATGGAATGGTGGCCACACACGAGCACCTGCCCTACTATAGGCAACCCAAGGCAACGAAGTGAAATCATGGCCGACATTCCCAATCATCCCAACCTTCCCAACATTCCAGAATCCTCATGCTTTTGCAAGGCCGGGTGAAAAAATTGGAATCATTGTAGACATTGCCGTGAATTCCGGCCATTCCGCCCATGGCAAGGCTTGGCAACTGTTTTCCTGTTTTGCTGATGAAGGCAATATTCTGGGTCACAGCTGTGTATTGATACGAAAATCTGCTGTATAAAGCTCCTGGTCGATTCGATGTCCCTATCCCTTGCCTCCCGACCGTCCACCTGCCATGTTCAACTCTTCCCAATTCTCCATACCCCTGCCGCAGTCTCCTCTTAATCAGGACAACTTTGCGGTCCAACCTACCAGTTTCGGCTTTGACGCAGTGTTGGGCGGGTCACCGACTAGTCACTGACTAGTCGACAGGTCACCAAAGTCGGGTCGCTGAGGTCATTGCAGCGACTTGAACTTGCGACCCGAATCACCGAGGCGTAACCAAGACCTAATTCCCACCGATCCATTGGCAGCTGCGGGAAAAGACCCTCGCTTAGAGGGTCTCGAGCGTCGGCGACGGCAGTGCAAGGGTCGGGTCATACGGCAAGGTCGTGGGCTAGTCATCGACTAGTCGGCGACTGTCAAGAATGACTAGTCATTCCTGGTCGCCGACCCTCCAACACTGCTTTGACGAGGGTCTTGCGGGCCCCGACCCCTTCAACGCGAAGCATGCGGTCGACCCCCGCGCAACTATCACCCCAGCCTGTCACAAACAGCGTGTCTCAGCACGGATACGGCTATCCCCATGACCCTTACTCATCCTTTGACGAGGTCTTTGGCGCCTATTCCGATGAATGTCAATGGGGACGACCATCTTATACTCACACGACTTCGACAATGCCGGCGAGCGGTGCTGCCACTGACACTGACCGCGAAGTCAATGCGCAGCACACATCCGTGGATAGCTGCGGTTTGTCTACTCTGCGCAACAATGGGCTTGTTGGCGCACTCGCCTCAGAGCCTACCGACGCTCGCTGCAGCCAGGTCTGCGGGCGTCTGATCCAAATGATAGCGGAAGAAAACATAGATCCCCACATAGTCATCACGCTCATGCTCGTCAAGGGTTATCTCCACAAATCTCGTGTTTTGAACATCCTCTCGATTCACGGCGGAACATGTCATATCCCATCTCGTCGCCGTCGCGCTCTCCCTCGCGGGAATCGCAAATGCTCCCGCTGCGGCGTGGAGACAACAACGCAATGGCGGCATCATCCCGAGACCAGAGTTGTTCTCTGTAATCCGTGCGGGCAGCAGGCTTATAAGGCCCGGACGGCAGCTCCAGGGTGAGCGGGACGCTATCGTAGGCAAGTTGAGGGGTGAACGAATCTTGCGTAAAGAAAAGGATGCTTATGGCACAACCAACAGGTGCCCTTAGATAGCTCTCTCTAGGTATGCTGCAATGCGGCAGATTGATTGCGCTCTTCATTTGAATTAAATACGTTTCCAGTTTACCTTCGCTCCGTATTTTTTATCCGTACTATCGTGAACGTCTGTGTAGCATCTATATAGCGATCCTGAAAGAATTTTTTTTTTCGTTGTAATGTGACCAATGATGGCGAGCTATAGCTCCGTGATAAACTATTTCGAAAAAACAAAGTCACAGAGCACGAGCGTTTTATTTGCTTGAACGAGGTGATGAATCGCATAACACATTGTAACTTAGACAGTGGGTTCTATTTCGAACCAGGTTTGAATCTCAATCGTCAATCACTTCAGGGGCTGGAGTTCAACTACCAAAGCCTAGGTTGTGCGCGCTGCGGCTGCGGCACGCTCGTGTGTTCATCGAAATTGGAACAATTTCATTCAATTCAAGATGCATTGAAATTTATCGCCCGAAACATATCACCGCCTTGATCGAAATCGAGCGCAATTCTCACACTTTGCATCTGCATGAGCCACTCCGAGAGCTTCAGATCTGGGAATAAGTTGCGGTCGAGGTGGCTAGTTTAAGACGAGTGAGCGGTGAAGATACCGGAAATAAGAAATAGGCACACTCACGAGGCAGGCAAACCCGCACGGATATTGCTTCTAGCCTAGGGGTTGTCGAGGCAATCAACGAAACGAAGGAGAGGAGAAAAACAATTGACTTACAAATGGACCTTCTTGACGATGTCCACAGAGTCTATAGATGTAACACACCCATATCCAGTTGCACATTTTGCTGCGAGTACAGGAGTCAGACATATTCGAGTCGCCCGTAAAAGAACTCACAGGAGGGATTTCAATTTTTGAAGCAGTGAGATGAGGATGTCGGGTGGGCTGATGAATCATAATGGGTGAACAGACGTTATGTTTTTATACCTGGGAGCGACCACAGAAGGAATTGAAATCGTCTCGACGGAGGGACGAGACTAGACGGACTATTCATTCAATTTCAGTATTTCCGGACTGAACGACAGTGTCTGGACGAATGTCTCAGACGGAGAACTACCCCGCAAGACCAGATTAGTTGAGGACGAGAGACTCCTTGAAACTCCTTCATGGGTAGGCGAGATTAGTCCGATAGTCTTGATCCAGAAAGCTATAAGGCGAAAGGTCGAATATTCAGAAGCATCTGCACAGACGAAACGAAAGAAGCCTGCCGCGGAGACCAGGAGAGCTCGACGGATGCAGAAGAGATTCAATTCGGTTAGACGGAGAGACAAGACTGGACCAACTATTCATCGAAGATCCAAATTGAACAAATTGATCCTCAGACGAAGAGAAGTGCCTCGCAATACCAGACCTGGCGGTTGCAGTCGAAAGACTCATGGCGAGTGAACCTTGAATCACGAGTGAGTTTACGGGTAGGTGGAATCAATCCGACGGTATTGATCCAGAAACGTCGGGTGGTGATGGCTGACAGCGAACGGTAATGCAAAGACCCTCATGACACGCGAGACTAGAAGAGTTCGAGGATCGAAATTCAGCAGGATAGACCCGCTCAGATACCCAGTTATAGCCTGAACGTAGACGAGAGAAGGCCTCGGGACTAGGGTCGTCAGAAGACCGTCTGCAGGAGACGGTCTCAAGTTGCGGTCTTGGATCTGAATCCGATTTGAATCCGATGGGTATTCTCAAAATATCGAGTCAGAACGTTGACTCGTCCTGAGTCTCTTTTTCTGTCGCACTTCAACAGTATCAAGAAGGGTACACCAGAGAGTTTGGACGACGTCGCCGCGCGGAAACGAGTTTGGAGCGTCGAGGACATGAAGGGAGCGGAGAAGGAGGGTGAGCGATCATTTGATGATCAGTCGGATCACTCCCACGAGCACGTGCGTTTTCGTGGGGCTTATCCTTTTGCCTCCGCCCCAACTCCGAGCGCCCACCATGATCTTCTGGCCGTTTGAACGCATTTGCAGCAATCTTTCTCGTCGAATTCACAGGCTGGCCGATGCACTATGACAACGTTCTCACCATGCGAATCTCGCCTTCCTCGCACTCGGGACGCACCATGCTGTACGCTTTGTACCGAATTTCTATGGCTTTCCGAGTTCGCGATAATCCATCATTCAGAATGAAAACTGGCTTCGGATCTTCACCTCGAGACCGTCCGACCTGTTCTGGAATTTTTTTGCGATCCTTGGACTCGATCTTTCATTGCCCTCTGGATACCGCGTATTGTCTACTCGATTTCAAGTTTGTGACTGGTTGCGCATCTCACAATATACTCTTCCGGAAGCAGGAATATTGGTCTCATTCCTTCTGATTTCGACCTGAGTATAATATCCTCGCTAGTCGTCCATGGAGTGCGCATTTGGCTTCTTATAACAAGGATATCACCGAGCATCTGCCCGCCAGGAACAGATTCTGCTCTAACAGACCCAAGCCCTTCGATAACACTTCTCGCACTCATATTTACCAACTACTTATCGCGGAGGTTCGAGCTTGATTTCAGATTCACGACGAATGACGTGGAGTCCTCGTGCCGTAGGGATGGTATCGGAGTCGAAGGTGCGTGGAATGCCTTCTTTCGATATCCGATGATTGACTCGAGCGGAGATTATCGTTTCTTGGACCACGGGTCGCCCGTCGACGACGACTCCCCTCATCGTGAGGCGCACCCCCAAATTCCGGGACTCTATCAAACGTATTAGCGATTGGAATAAGTAAGCCAAGAAGGGGGTATTTTTACCCCGTAGGAGAAGATTCAGTGGATGTGAGTCGCTATATTGACAAGATGGGAGATTGCAATCTGCTAACTTTCATTCGAGTTCAATAGGTAGGTGAATACCTGAATTGAAGCCCGTTACCTTTCTCCAACGTTCTCCGGAACGCCATGCTCGACATAGCTTGCAATAATCGCGCTCGACGAGATATCGGCACATCAAGCGATGAATGCGAGGAGCAGATCGGAGTGGTTTTTTGCCGCACAAATACAATGGAGGTTCAGTGCATTTCATGCGCTACTTTATACTTCTCCAGCTCGCCGCCGATCTACGGAGTATACAGCTTCCTTTGGACTTCAAGAACAGTCCTAGAGCCACCGGTGACCTGCTTGCACCACGTTGATCACGATCACAAAGCTCAAGCTCGAGATTCCCATTTCTGGCAATGCACTGCAGATGATCTATTTCGAACCAAGTCCACAGGCCGTCGCGTAGCTGGGCGATCTCGAAATGCCGTCGGATACCACGAGAGTTCTGAGGTCATTGCATGCTTCAACTATACCAGCCGCAGGACGCGGCTCGATTCAATCTCTTCGGTTGCGCTCTGGTCGAGGTGGAGCTACTCTGCTCGGAATGCCTGGATAATCACCGTGTGCGGTAAGAGATAGCTGAAGCGTATGTTGTGGTCGAAGTATATTGTAATCATTCTGCGAGATATCCGCTCCGAAGTCTGACCAGGAATTCCAATTCCTCTTTGAATGTTCAATGAGTGTCGAAGCGGGCAGATTCGCTTTTAAGCGAGATATCGAGCGCAAGGCATCAAGCAGGCCATTCTATTAGCTTCCTTTTGTGTTATTATCTCTCAGTATGGCCGATCTTTTATTTGATTATTATTTTGCTTTGGTCAACGTGAATATGATCGCTTGTTTATTTGTGTTGACATCAAGGGGTCTTGCAAGCTTTCGCTTCTTCATTCCTTCCACGTCGCACAATTCCCCGGCCCTCTCATCCCGCCGCACCACACAGCAGCTATACCTTCTAGGACAACCCAAACCTCCAACTGATATCTTCGTTTCGTTCTCTAGCTGGAAATCTCCGAAACCTTGGAATTTTGGTCGTCATGCGCTGGCTCGGAGCCGTAGGAGGCGCCAACAACAGCAATACTGTAGCGGGAGCTGCGTGGATAGCTGAGCTCCGGATACTTGGAGTGAAGCTTCTGCTGCCTATCTTCCCTATTACAATCGTGGCTGCACGCTCCACACCTTTTCCCGAATGAGTCGGAATATCTCGCTCTTCGATCGAGACACTACTGGTCGGTCTTATAATACAGTACTCTTGGATTCAATTGAAGTCACAATGCGCAGAATCAAAGGGCGAACGAGAAGAACCTGGAGATACTATAATTCGGTTGCCATTATGGCTTAGGCAGCTCGAAGCAGGCGAGTTCTTGCTACTATTATTCGCTCAACATGCCTAACAGGCTGATTTCAGTCCAGGCTTCATTTTTCAGGCTCTGAATTCATTCTCCCCCGAACTGCTAGCGGAAATCGGTACGTTGAGCGCGAAT
>JAWWNJ010000368.1:0-40662 GCA_037176885.1 Favolaschia claudopus
GCATACCGCGCAAGATTAATCGGATCTTCAGGGCGCCAGACACGATACAGTGTCAAAGTGCTGCATCCGTGAATGGTCAAGTATTCGA
Organism: Favolaschia claudopus; assembly: GCA_037176885.1. NCBI lineage: Eukaryota > Fungi > Basidiomycota > Agaricomycetes > Agaricales > Mycenaceae > Favolaschia > Favolaschia claudopus. The sequence continues at coordinate 89 of JAWWNJ010000368.1, forward strand.
GATGAGGACAGCGCTCCGAAAACTCGCGGAAGAAGTCCGGATATGTGAAGTAACTTGGACCGTCACCCTCGGGATGGCGTATTTCTAGTCGTCGAACACCAGGGTGCAAAAACATTGCCACGAGTTGCACCCATCTCATCTCCGACGATGGAAAAACGACGACCTCCTCTAAGTTGGGTAGAAGCGGTGCATCGGGAGAGAGTGCCTTGAAGAGGGCAAACGATGCTATCTGTGTTTTCCAAGGAGTGCAGTCGAATCCCATCCTTTTGACGCGCATCGTGAACTTGCGAATACGGCCCAAGGAATCGGTTTACTAGATATTACTGCCTAGGTGCCGTAGGTCATTGAACACAGTGGGAAATGGAGACTAGGACTTGCCTGGCCTTGTCCTGTCTGCCAGCTCATCGTTGGGTATAGACCACTCTCGTCCACCAGCCTCATGAGTGGTAGAGGGGACGGCAGTTCCCTCCAAACAATATCCAAAGCATCTTCAGTCCAGGCGCTGCATACCCGCGCACCACGCGGCAACATCTTGTTTGTCGGCCAAGGCCAGTATCATACGTACAAGTTCGAGGATATGCCCAACGCCCATTCTCGTTGCTGGGAGGAGCGGAAGAAAGAGAGAGGACGAAAGGGGACGAAAACGCGACGCCATCATTCGTGCACGGATCATTCCATGTGCTTTTGATAGTCGCTGCACAGCCCAGAGTGCCGCCACACCGAGCAATACGCGTTGACTACTTGCTGGACAATCTTCCTTTCACGAACTCCTTCCCAGCTCTTCTCAACAGCGCCCTACGCCCTATGCCACGCATATCGATATAAACTAGGGACAAATTTTGCGCAGTCCCAGCGATCAACAACGAGCTTTCGGCGGCCTCTGCACCATATCTTTTGCAAACCAGTTCAGTCGCGCGACATTGCTCGAGATATAGAAAAGACCCACTTGTGTCCAACAACTGCACCGACATTCTGTGTCCCAGAATCTAGAATCCGCTTGGCGGAGTGATCGAGCGTGGACCAGATGAGATCGGCGGAGAGCAGGATACGCGCTTTTTTGGATAGTTTTACTGCGCCTTGTTCTCCCGAGGCAGGAGGGTCACCACCACCTTTACGTGGAGGGAGCGGAGGACCTGCTGATGTAGAGGGGGAAGGAGACGGCTGTCGACGAGGGGGAAGAGGAGGCTTTTCGCTCGCTGAGCTGGTGTATGGTGGGGGAGGAACGAGCTGGGAGGCAGAGCGTGAGGGTGAAGGGGTGCGAGGTGGCAGTGGCGGCTTCGCCGTTGGGACGAGCATCGAACTCTTCCCTTTCGAGCTGTTTCCCATAGCACGCTTGATCATTCCATCTATGACTGTCATCGTCTTGGCGCTGACTTTCACGGCCTGCCCGCTGACGGAGTGGACAGCAGCCAAACCTTTGCGTGTACGCGCCGACGAGAGAAAGGCTACCGCGCGGGGCGGAAGCGGTGGAGGCTCGGATTTAGACGAAGTAGCTGAGCTCGAAGAAGCTACACGCTGAGGAGAGGGTTTGGAGTGGCTGATATAGTATGAGGAACCAGCCGAAATTGCTGAGAGAAGGAGAGTAGTGGATCCCGTTAGCGCGTGGCTACGGGAAATCCTCAATAACGAGGTACAAGTATGAGGAGATTTTGGCTTACCTGATTATTGTGGCACTCTTTGTAATCCAGTCCTGTTGTTCTGGGGGTATGGCACGGGCAAAAATTTCCAAGGCGTCAGCATCGGCGTCCGTAGATTCCGGGATCTCGATCACAACAGGGTCATTTTCGTGGCCCCCGTTGACCTAGAGTCGAATCTTCTAAGACAGAGAATTTCTTGTCGAATTCCCCCGACAACTTCTCCGTTGTCTTGGTTCACAAGAACAAGATGTCCTCGAAGATCTTCGGCATCGGCCTTATCGTGTATATTTGGGGCCACATCCGTACGGTCTGGGATATCGTGGGCCGCTACGTCCTGAAGGTCTGCATATTGAGCAACGACCCCTTCGAATACGTCAACGTCGTCCAAGAAATGGGAGTCCGGTATTATTGGTAAGGCGATGGTGAGCACAAATTCTGGCTCCACGTCCGTTGCTAGGAATGTATACTTTCGGGAGCCTGACTCTAATTTTCTGAGAATGACTTTGGTGTTTGGGTCAACTGGGAACTCTTCTTGATCGATTCGCAGCACCAGATACAGATGTGAGTCTCCGGACGGGCCACGAGTACTGGTAGTCGGCGCTTTGATTGTAACGCATTCCAAAGCCAAAGAGCCTGAATATAACGCTCCCCGGGCAGCCAGAGTGCAGTCATGGAGGGTCAGCAGCAGAAAAGCATCGTAGAGATCGTTGGCATCCATATGAGCAAGTCAAGGGACAGAGACCGTCAGTGTCAGTTGAGAGAGAGAGAGGAACTAATGTACGTAATCGTCGTCATCGGTGCGCGCCAGCACTGCGCCAGCCTCTACAACAGCTCAACTGGAATTTGCTGCTACTAGTAGCAACGCGTTTCTTTCCAAATCCATCCTGCTGCCATAGCCAACGATTTCAGACTCTGCGTTATTGAATTATAAACTTCGCAGCAGAACGAGCTCGGTTCGGCCGAGCAGAGCTTGAATGTCAAATTACAAACACCGAGGGCTCTCTGGCTGCGCTACCAAGCGAGATCGTCTCCTTCATTTCCCCCGCCTCACCCGCCATAACAAAGAAAGATCCTACTCCACAATACCCAAGACAGTCTTCAACACAAACTCTCCCTTCCTTCCACCCCCCACCCCGACTCGTATGCTTGACAAAACCGAGATAATCCAGCTCATGCAAAGCCCGAATAAACCTCGCCTGAACACTCAGCTTCCATTTTTCCTCCGAATCGCCGCCGTCCATATCCACGTCGTCACCCACCTTCTTCGCCTTTCCTTTGCCTTTCCCCCTTTCCCTTCCCCTTCGTAGGGGAGCTCGTCCTGATCACACGCGCTCTCTGACCCTCTAACACCGTGCGGAAGTGGTCGAACCAGTCGTATACGTTGATCATCTTGCCGGCTTTGAGGTACCCCTTGAATAGTATGCTCGTGTCGGGGAGGTCTATATTTTCATCTTCTTCCGATGGCGGGAGGTCTTGCCCTGTGAATGACTGCGGGAAGGAGAGGCCGGATATGATGGATGTGCGCAGAGCGGGGTTTAGCATCTGATAGTATTAGAAGGAAACGAGCTTTGGGTCAACTCAACGCAGAGACAGATGTATGGATGTTACCTCTGCAGGAAACGGCGTGAAACCGGTGTACCACACAGTCCAGAGTGATGTCAGTTTCTCAGGCGGTTCGAGCAAGTCTCTGTGAACGAAGTTGATACATGACGGATCCAGGAAACGATGTATGAAACGCACCGTAGGAGATGCTCGAGCCGGTGGCTGAGGTGAATGTTAGGATTTGTAGGTCGAAATTCTTCAGGTAGATTCTCATAATAGGGCTCGATCTTCTCGGACAACATATCACATTCCGCGGGGGATAGCTTTCTATGGAAGGGTGACATTGGGTTAGTGGTTTCGATGCAACGCAACAGAAGGAACACTTACTTTAACACGTCCCGCCAACCCATCCACTCCTTCCCTCCCCTTATCCAACACCCTCCTCATCCCCGCCGCTCCGCGCCATCGATCAAGCCCTTTTTGAACTGCGGCACTGCTAGTCCCCCCCCAGGGAAGTGAGCATAACATTCATAATTGTGATGCCGAGCTTCGTCATCGAGACCGAGTGCCAAAACTTCTCCCGCTCGGCGTCCACGGCCTGTAACAGAATGTCAGGTGAGCGCGCGCGCGCGAGCCATTGCGATGAAGCGTCCTTGGCGGATTGTTCGGCGTGGAGGCGAATGAGGAGGGATTCGAGGAAGGCAAGTTCTGTTGGCGTGGGGGTGGCGGATATTTGGGGGGTGGTGATGGAGAGGACGGTGAAGACGTCGGTGGTGAAATGTTTTAGGTGGGCGATCTGGATTGAGGTTTAGCTAAGTCTAGACTATGAGTAAGAAGGAGAAAGGGAACACCTTGCAGGATTGTAATCAAGGAATCTAGAGACGTGTTATGCGTCAGATAATAATCCTCTAAATACTCGAGTAGAGTCGGGCCGGGAAGGAGGTGGACGTGGTACTCCTGGTCGAAGAAGGTCTGCACAATACGTCGTCAACCCATCGCAAATACGCTAATGGGAGACTTACTTTAATTATGATGGTGTTCAAAACCTCGGGCCCAGAAGGCACCGCAAAATGATACGGCCTGATTAAGGTGAGAGTCGAGCGAGAGAATGACGCCTGCAGATATGACGCCGGCGATGGCGCAGCGAGCGACAGAAGGAATGTGAGTGGGAGAGTTGATACTTGCAAGCTGGTAAAACAGAGATCAGTTTCTGTCCTATGTTATATGGGCAATTCCAACTACCTGCAGATATATAGCATGTCTTGAATGACGTTCGTGTCAAATTGTTCGAAGTCGTGAAGCAAAACGACGAGGTTCGGTCGTGGTTCGAATAAAAACGAAAAATCACTCAAGTCGCTATTACCTGCAAACGTGTCGTACCACGCCTGTAGCACGTTAATATCGTACGGGGCCAATGAAGTCGCGGGCTTCCGCTTAGGCGCGTCGTCGCGTCTGTCAACAAAACCACTAATAAGCGTCTTCATGCCTAAGGCGAGGTTGACGCAGTCGTGAGGGTAGAGATGAGTGACCATGGTTCCGGCTTCAGCGTCAATTCGAGTCGTGAGGTGGTCTAGAAAGACGGAGCTTCCTGAGACATCTGTTATAGTGATGACAGGAAGCTCAGGAAATGGGAGTCCGGGGAGTATGTCCGTGTGAGCAGTACTGAGATGGAGGACAATGTCCGTAACTACAGGGCTGTAGAGTTCCGCAATAATAGACTGGGTGGGGGGGATGGTGCTATTGAGCTGGATGGTAGCATGAGTTGAGGTGCTGCTTACTTTAACGCGGTCAAGACATTGTGTCCAAGCTGCTCTGTACGCGTCGAATCGTAGCAGCGGCCCATTGTCGAGATCGTCTTCTTGATGTATCAATGTAAGCGTCTGTGAGGGTTGAACTGTCTCTTCCTCCGAATCTAGTTTGCGATGAGATAGAGCAGAATCAAACAGCTCGATTGATATACCCTCGTCTTCTTGATATGGGATGTAAATGACTGTCTAAGCATTTGAGTCAAATACATGTCCGCAGACCAGAGAACGGTGTGAATGACCTGCTGTATATCCTCGAGGGGGACCGACATCTCGTTGCCTGAAAGTGATTTGCACGTTTATCGAGATTTGGAAGCGTGATGATCCGGAGTGGGGAGCTTGCAAGAAGACCCAGATCTAGCTAGCGCACAGATTCCAAAAAGATTGTAGGTATATTAAAAATTTGGAACGGAGCTTGGGTCACTCGACGCGTCAGTAATTGAGGTCGACGCGGTTCGCGCAAAAGTTCGATTCGATCACCTGACTGAGCAAGCAAGGGCAAACAGCGCTAAAATTGAACCACAACAAACTCCTTCAAGCATTACTTCTTCATATAGTGGGGGACTGGCAAATCACACCAAACAAATGTCTGTTTGGACGTTGTTTGTTCGGAGTCGGTCCCGCCCCCCCGCCCTCTACAGTGACGCTAAAAATCTGAAACAAATTGCAAATGAGTCCTGAGCCGAATCCTCAGGGAATGTCCCGCGCCGATTTCCCAAAATTTTCCCCAAGAAGAGCGGAACGTCGACGCAGAAATGGCTGTAAAATGGCTTTGCACGGAGAAAATAATCATTTGCAGAACAGCAAGGGCCAAAATAAAAAATGTGGCCGGGACATTCTCTGTAGATTGCAAATACTAAGAGATCCTATACTCAAGTTGTGTTGAAAATGTCGACGGTTGAGGCTGCAGAAGGGACTGATGAGGGGCAGACATTTGATCACAGCCACTTGCCAGTCCCCACATATAGCATGAAATTCTCTGCCGCCATTGAGATGGATATCTTCTAGATCTTGTCGCCGGCGTCTTCATTGTGGAAGGGAAATTCGAAAACAGACAGGCACCGTCTACCTGTCATGAAATATGTATAGAGGGGCAGAAAAGGGCAAAAATAGGAACAGCTTGTGGAATTTGAGCCCAGAAGCGATTTATCGTGCAAAACTGAAGGAAACCAGGTTGGGGGAGAGAGGTTTTTGAGGCTCAACACACTTCATTCAACCTTCAGCACGTGTTTTCGGCAGTTTCCGTTGGTTCTAGGCAATTTGATTCCGCGCGCCTCAAGTTGACCATCTACGCTCATCTACTCTCTCCTCGTCCAGGCTGTTCCTTGTCTCTGGCAGAATGCATTGCTCCTCACTTATGGGGCACACGACTGTGGACCGCTTCGTTGGCCGAGAGTTCTCACGGTTCACTGAGACTACGTAAGATTGTCGATCCTAAAAAAAACTGGAAAAGTATTATAGTAACACGGACTGGACAGCTTCGGTTAGCCTGTCTGGCACAGTTGCCGAGCTGATCTACATGATCGGTTGACCGTTTGGATGTCAGGACCCCGAAACCTACTTCTCAAGCCACCATGTGCGTATTCAATGTTCAATTTTGAATGCATAAATCCAGGCTACGCGTCCGCGCGCAGTAGATCCCACGCAAGAGATAATTGTATATTTGAGCATGTTGCTCATGAACTCAACTCGCACACAAAATCCTTGCATTGATCAATTGAATCCAACCAGAACCAAGCTCAACCAATCCTATGTTTTCATTAACGACAAGTGTTCGCCATTTCACTGGCAATGTCCCTAAGCTTGGTGATCGATGTTGAAGCACTCTTATCCCATTTCCCTCTATCTCCTATACTCAGTTCAATGATGACAGAACTCTCCTCCGCACCAACACTCTCACGACGCAATCTGTTCACAAAATCGAAATGTATGTTCATCCCGTTCCATTTGAATACAAAAGGGTCAATTTGAATTGTTTCTGACCTGAGCTCATGTTCTGTGGTACAGCTGTACAGAGTTCGCGGCCCTCAGTGACTAGTTCAACTTCAAACACTGTCAATGAATACTTTGTAGCCTTGTAGCTAGGTTTATGTCCGCAAGCGTTGCGTTGCAGATTGCTTGACACGAATTTATCAAGAGTTCAGCTGTAAAAGTTTGATTTTTCAATGGAGTTCTCGCGAGAAATGCTAGTCGAGCGTAAATGGGTTTGATTTTGTTCGTGTTTCTGACTTCCCTCTGACAGTCCTAGCCCCAAGTTATCTAATATAAAATTCCTGGGGGCCCCTTCATGAACTCCGACGCCAAAATGGCGATGTGGGATTACTGCTTGTGCTTCTGAGAATTCAGTTTCAATGCCGCATGATCGGTACATTCTTGAGCTCCGGTGATTTTTTGTTATAAAATCATGAAGACCGATAAGATGCTCACCACCTCTTATATAGCATAAACACCATGTCAGACGAAGAGCTTCGGAGCTCAAAACATAGCCGCGCCAATTGCTTCTATATGGCCATTTGAAAAATTTTAATGTGGAATCCGGCAAGCTCCTACCTCATTTACTTAGCCCATTTCCCCTGGTATCGTCACATCTATTCACGTAGTGTTCCTGCCTCAGTGATCTCAACTAATTTTCGAATTGCTCTCCGACGGTAATTTTTTGAACCTCAAATTGGATTCTGCGGCTGAGTGGCAACGCAAAAAATCTGTTGAGGGAATGACGAGCGAGCACTGCCCTCGACTCGAGTCTCTGAGCAGTTTATGCCCGAATTCTCAATAGGGATACATTGGTTCGAAGGGAATGAAGTCTTCTCTCCAACAAAATTTCCGAACCTTGGAACAGTGCTTGATTTGGCCTTTCAAATTGTGGCACAGACGAAGATGTGTGGGATAATCAGCCGATAGTACTAGTACTTGCATCTTCGGGATATGAACGGAGTTGCATTTTTGGCTTGTGGCACGAGATAAAATAGAAGGAGGTGTCCATAAGGCTTGCATGGCCCAGCCAGAGGTATTCTGTAAGATCAGGAGCTCAATTGCTTGTTCGAAGTAACACACAGAGTATTATTCTTCGCCTCGGGAAGATGAACCCAAAGAAACATGAGTGCATATCTGAAAGTGATAAAGTAATCGCTTTTTGAGCGTCTGCTAGGCCCAAAATCAGCTAGAAATTAGCATCGAAATAGTATACACCATCCCAATGAGGTCTGACCATTTAATAGGACTTCCTCCGAGCCGTATGAGCCAGGAACGAATATCTGGAACGTCGACTTGACGCCAAATGATGCAATCATAGAAGATTCCCGCGGTTCAAATCATCCGCGCCGGTGCGGTTAGTGAAGCCAATTCGATGAAGGTATGAGAGTGAGAAGGAAGGGGATACTGAGAGAATAAAATAGAGAGGTGGGTACATGGAATTCAGGTGATTTCACTGTGAACAGTATAGCTGTGTCACAATGTTTGACGAAATCAATGCTGGAAGAGAAGAGCCGGCGCACCAAGTGGACTAATTGAATAGAGGGGGTAGAGGAGCACCGAGATACAGCAAGAAGATGTTTGGCAGTGCGGCAGCTAGTGTTTTCTGTGTTGGATTGCGCCTGAGGCCGAGCTTCAACTTGCAATTCGGCCGAATCAGGCAGGTAAAAGATTTAGCTCAACGAACAACATGAATTCAAACAACGATAGAGCTTACAAGTACCTCACCACCAGAAGGTCAGAATCTAAGCAAGAACACGGTGCCTGGGACCGCGAAACGACAACCCTGAACGAGCTGGGTGACTTCAACAAGCGCTGGTGTTCGCGAAATTGTCAATATACACTTCAATTCCTCATCGGCTGATGAATCCACCTTAAACTTTTACCTTTGGAGATTGTTGGATCAACAACGGGTTACAGGACACTCCCTCCAGACTTCCCAACTGCCAGTATCTCCACTCTCGCGTCTAAATTTGAGTTCGAATTAGTTTTTTGCTTGTTTCACTGCCTGAGACGAGCTGGTTCGGCCCGGTGCGTATATTATTCACGACCTAGCTATAAGATGTGAGAATGATGCAGAGTAGAATGGAATCTTAGATAGAATCAGAATACCTTAGATTGAAGGTGGTGGTTACCCAAGATCTATGCTGATCTGCATGAGCAAACAAGACTGAGTGAACTAGTGTAGCAGTATATCCATCCACTCCCCGTCTCGCTATTCAGGCGGCGGTAGTGGCCGGCGCATTTTCTACATTACAGCCTGAGAGAGAGAGATGTCTCCGGGGTCCTGGCATCCCCAAAATGTCAATCCATCACGCCAATCACAGATGCCGCAGTGCCGTCTCGCCAAAACCAAGCTGTCCACTCCGTGTTGCCATAGAAAAGTGGTCCGATTTTGTTTGGTAAATCAGACGCGGGTGTGAAACCACATTGCGCACATTGCGCACACCCGAGACCCATTGGGCAGCCTCGACACACCTTGCTCGTCGTCTACCATGGTCCTCGTCGCCGGTTTACTCCTCCTCGGCGTCGTTCTAGTCAATGCTCAGGACTGCGCCAACTATGGCGTACGAGGTGGTTCAAACTGTTCTTGTCCCGTAGGTTTTGGCGGGGATAATTGCGCCAGCCCCGGATGTGGAGGCGACATTTTCCAGGGCTCAGGACGTAAGCTTGCTCCCCAACAAAACGGCTTCGCAAATGTCTCCGACACCTCTTGCTCCTGTGGTGCGGGCTGGGGCGGACTGGGATGTAACGTCTGTAGCACCGCGGCTGCATGTCAAGCAGCTTTCTCTGCCTCTGGACACGCTCCTTCCGACGCTGACTCCATAGCGGGCGATCCTACCGGCCAAAATGATACTCTTACCTGTAATACCGCTGCTCGTGTCTATGCTGCAAGCCAAATGAGTTGCCAGGTTGTGGTAAGTGCTATTTTCATAATGCGGGGTATCATACATAATTCCCAGCGCTTGTCAGAACCCGACACTTGCCGCTATCTTTCCGCTTTCAGCAAATCTCAATATCCTCCGGACTCTCGAGCCAAACTCTTCTCCTATCCCGAATACCACTTCATTTGGCTCGAACGGGACTGTATATGCGCAACTATTCTACAACGGAGTCGAGCAGTTCTATTGCACCGCCGATTCTTGTCATCAAGATTTCCCTGAGGGTAAAAACAGCTGGGAGTGCCAAAACCTCAAATGTTTCTGTATCCCAAAAACGCAGTTCTGCGGGGCGGGCATTTCAGATCTCACGGCTACAATCAACTCCCTCACCAATACCCTCGGTATCGAGTGCGACAACAACTCTACCACCTGCTTTTTCAAACAAGACACACTGAACGCTGTCTTCGGAAGTGGTGGTCTGTCCCTCAGCGGCTGCACATTCGGGGAGTGCGTCGCCCAGCGCGTCATCGACACTGCTGTTGCCGCCAACTCCACGTCCACCGATGACGGCTCACAGCTCAGTGGCGGAGTCATCGGTGGTCTTGCGGCCGTTGGCGCTCTCCTGCTCATTGCATTCGCGTTCCTCGTTTTCGGGCTCATCAGACAACGTTCTGCCCGTCACGCAAAGCCCAGTCTCGCAGACGGAAGCCGCACTGCAATCGAGTGGTCGTGCATAAACTATGTTGTCCCGGCGCCGGGTGGCCGTTCGTTGTTCGGACGTGGACAAGGTGCAAATAGTGACAAGGTCGTCTTGAACGCTGTCAGCGGACGCGTTGGGCCTGGGCAGATGATGGCTGTGTAAGTTCTTGTCTTTCGTTTCTGACCTTCCAAATCTCAATCGCATATACGAACTCTAGGCTTGGACCCAGCGGCGCCGGCAAAACAACTCTAGTCGAGATCCTTGCAGGCAAAGCAAAATCCGGCACCACATCAGGCCTCGTTGCCTTCCCCTCAGCGAACAACAGCGGCCCGCCACGAATTGGATTCGTCCCGCAACAAGACGTGCTCCCGCCTATGCTTACTGTCTACGAGGCGCTCTTATTCGGCGCTCGATTGCGGTTACCTGAGAACGTCTCGGACGCAGAGAAGCGGGAGCGTGTGGAGGGGATCATGCAGACGCTTGGAATTGATAGGATTCGGGATACACGGATAGGCTGGGGCGGGGATGTTGGCGGAGGAAAGGCCAGAGGGATCAGTGGTGGTGAGATGAGGAGGGTGAGTATTGGGTTAGAGTTGATTTCGAGTCCGGATGTTTTGATTTTGGACGAACCGACATCGGGTGGGTGTTACATATATCTGGGCGCCTTTTTTCAATTCTTATGTCGGGGTTGCGACAGGTCTCGACTCCGTTTCCGCCTCACGGGTCGCAAAAGTCCTGCATGCCATCGCTCACGACTCAGAAAACCCTATACCTGTCATCGCCTCAATCCATCAGCCTTCGTATGCCCTTGACTATATACCAGCATAGGTCGCGAACTAACAGAAGAATCATTTTCTAGATCGCAACTATACCAAATTTTCGACTCCATCCTCGTCATGTCCCACGGCCGCGCGCTCTACTGTGGCCCAGGAGGTTTCGCCCCGGCAGAATTCCTTCAACGTCAAGCACCCGGCGCTGTACCTACGATCCAGCAGGGTTACAACGTCGCCGACTACTTGCTCGATGTTGCCAGCGACCCGCCGCCCGCGCTGTTCGAGCTCCAACACGAGAAGGAGGGCGAAGTATCTCCGGGTGGGACTACCCCGGATACTGCTTCGATGGAAAAGCGCGCGATCTCAGCAGGGGAGGGCTCTGAACAGGGAACGACGTCTGCGGCGGGGAAGCGGTCGATGTATGCTGCGACGTTCTTGACGCAGTTGCAGTATCTTTGTGGGCGGGAGTGGAAGATCCTGAGACGGTTTGTTTTCTTGTGTTTGATTCGACGGATTCTGGACTGATTGATACTGTTCGCCAGAGACAAGAGTCTTTTCTTCACTCACGTTGGCGTCGCCTCCATCCTAGGTGTATTTTGCGGTAATTCATTCAATCACACCCCACAACTGCGGCTTGATCTGAGCTTTTGGTTCAGGTGGTCTATATTTCCAAACGGGCATCACAATAGCTGGGTTCCAGTCTCGCGTTGGTTGTCTGTTCTTCCTGGTTAGTTGTATATCTCTTCAATCTGTTTCGGGTTGTTCATGCCGTTTCTTGTAGGGTGCACTGATAGCATTCTCCTCTTTGAGTGCTCTGTACAATATCGTTGAGATACGCCCATTATTCTTGCGCGAACGGTCAAGCTCGTACTATAGGTATAGATTTATCTCCTTACTCTGCTCGTCGCTTAACCTCTCGATGCTAGTCCGACGGCATGGCTGCTCTCTCGACTGCTGTTTGACGTTATTCCGTTACGAATTATCCCGACGATCATCGTTGGTACCATGTAGGTGAATCCTTGATCTTGACGAGCTGCGAGCTCACAACGCTGGCAGCACGTACTGGATGGCCGGCCTCGCCCATGACGCTGCGCACTACTTCAAATTCCTATTCATCCTCGTCCTCTACACGCTCGCCATGACGCTCTACGTAAGTCACTCTTTCTTATCAATTCTCGCTTCGAAATAAATTCATCTTTTTTCCCTCTTTCTAGAACTTCCTCCTCGGCACATTCTTCCAAAACGGCGGAATCGCGATCCTCCTCTCCGCACTGTCGGCACTATACCAAATGACCTTTGCTGGCTTCTTCGTACACCTCGAATCAATCCCACCCGTCCTCCGCTGGCTTCAATGGTTATGTCCGCTTAAATACTGCCTCGAAGCGCTAGCTGTGAACGAGGTTGGCTCGGGGCTGATGATCCAAGACACCCTGTCCGGTGTCCCTGTTAACGTCAGCGCGTCGTTAATCATGAATCTGGTAAGTCCTCTGCTGTTTTCTTCGAGGCTCTCGTTTTGATGCCGCTGCAGTTGTTCGGTTTCGGATCCAACAATTACTACCGCGACGTGTTAGTATTGTTTGCCTTCATTGCGGGCTTTGGGGTTGGGGTTATAGGGATCGTCTGGCTCCGGGTGAGGGAGAGACGGTAATGATGTTCACGACTCGTTATGCGTGGAATGAGAGGGGATGGCTTCACGACGCCTGCCCCACGTGTATCTAAAAATTCGAAACGATAATTAAGTAAATTATCTTGTCCTTGGTGTGTAGGAGTACGGTGCTTTTGTGCAATGGATGGCTTGTTGGTTTGATCGTTTGTGAATTTGTTGGGTTCGTGGGAGAATTCGAGATGTAACGGTTGAGATTTCCTGGCACAGCTCCCGGTTCCGCATTTACTTCATGGTCCTTGTTCTGAGTATGTAGTTCCCTTTGTTACTCATTTGACTCAGGGATTGCCTTGTTCCATATTAGTAGATGCATTAAATTATAAGTAGTTCTAGGTTTTTGGCGTCGTCTTTACTTTTGTGTTGAATCCAACTTGAACACTCCGTCAACTCACTGCTTGAGCGTTCGGATTTCTTGAGAGCTCGTTGGGGTCTGTTCATCCTTATTTCTACGCGGACCTCACACCACTCGTATGTTCAAGTTGTCTTCACCCAGCACCGTTCACTCAGGTTGAAGCTTTTCAGCGCTCTTCCAAGCCTCACCCATATTTCAACTCTTTGTCTTCACCCGTCATGCCGAGCGCAGTTGCAACGGATCGGGCGCATATGCTGGAGCTCGAGAGTCAAATATGTGGCCTAGAGGATACTCTCGCCGCCCTCAAAATCGAGCTCTTGACGGTGAAGACGCGACTCGATGCAGTCAAATACCCCGTCTTCGTAACGCTCCCCAATGAATTGGTCGCTGAGATACTCGTCCATTGCCTCCCGCCATACCCCGACCAGCCTCCACTCGTTGGTCCATCGTCGCCTATTCCTCTGACACATATCTGTTCGAGATGGCGAGAGATTGCGCTAAACACTCCCCTGCTGTGGCGTGCAGTATATCTCTCAATACCTGCTTGCGTCCCTTCCAATCTACAGAACATCTGGCTCAGTAGATCCGGTGACTACCCGATCTCGATTATGTTGGTCGATCAGTCTACACGCGGAGGGGATGAGCTCATTGCTGCTATTCTTCCCTACCGCGCTCGCTGGGAATATGTCTCTCTTTACATGGACATGGTCCATCGTCCGACCCTCCAAGGTTCCATGCCGCTTCTCCGCAAGTTGAGCGTCATTGCGGCTGATTTCGACGGTTGCCTGGATTTCAGCGATGCCCCCCTACTTCGCTCGGTGGACCTCGATGTCTGCGCTGCTCATATAGCAGTTCTTCCTTGGACGCAGTTGACCTCAATGCGTCTTCATATCATCAGATATCAACGCTGCCTTCATTACTTGCGCATGACGACGAATCTCGTTCACTGTGAACTGAGTCTATCCAATAGGCTTGACGATGAAGATGATGTGAGGGAGCATCCAGTCACACTGCCCTTGCTCGAATCACTCACAATACGCCATGAAGACGACGAAATAAATGACTGCCTTAGCTACTTCATCCTCCCAAAACTTTCTCGCCTGATAGCTGATAGGGAGGTCTTAATGCCCGACCCCATCGCCTCGCTCACGTCGTTCATATCGAACACCGGGTGCCAGCTAGAACATCTTTGCATTGAAGGTGCCCAGGCCGACGACTCCTACCGCACAGCGCTTCCTTCGGTCAAAAACTTGGTTTTTGCCAAAAGGTACAAGAGCGAGGAAGCGTTGGGCATCGAGTCTGAATGGAAATAGAGTCATCTTGGGAAGTCCGGGTCGAGGAGGATTACTGTTGGGAAAGGTTGGCTGTCTGACTTGGGTCTAGAGCGTAATGCGAGGGAGGCGGGGCGTGTCCTGGAATATGGAGGCCTTAACCTCATGGTTGACTCGGAGGAATGTTACTATACTACCAACACCCTCACGTAAAGTTAGTAGATTTTCAAAGTAATGAACCCCCCAAATGTGACCCTAAGGCCAACTAAGGACTCTACCACTAATCATGACCGCCCGGAAACCCAAGCTCAGTGCAAGTATCTGTGAAGTTTGTGATGGATGGTTACTGGTGGCTTGGTTTGAACGAGAAGGAAAACCGAGCTTGGGTTGTTATCGTTGTTCCATTTTCTACGAGCACCGATGCCCTGACATGAAACTACAAAGATACAGAACATGTGTACAATACAAAGTTATATCCAGAAGACGATGAAAGATGTTCTAGAGAGTGATGTTCCGATCTTTTAGAAGAAAGGGAGAAGAGAATAAAGTGTCCGTATGGCACATCCAGGGCCAACCAAGTTGATTGCACCAAAAAATCGAGCGAAAGAGCGTGTGGGCTTCAATAAGGCGGCGCGCCGACGAAGCGGGCGAAATTTCTCCGCGCGGCATCCAGCTCGATGTCGGCGGGAAAGGTCTGTTCGTAGTTGCGCAGGAGTTCGAATACGGAGGGCACTGGTAAATAGTACGTTTCATGTTAGTGCAAGTTTGAGGAACGCGTGAATATTGTAGAGTAGAAACGTACGATCGAGAGCGCGCAGATCTGCTAGCGTCAGAGGAAACAGAATCGGAATTCTGTTCGTTGATGTAAGGAGGGGGCGGAGGATGTGCAGCCCTGAGCGGGCGCGGCCATTTTGGAGGCGGCATTTTGACCATTGGTCGCTGATGGCATGGGTAAGTAAGTGCGCAGAAAGAAAGACAAGAGATAGTGAGTGGAAGATGGATGGACGCACTGGAGAGTCAGTTTGTGAAACCATTCTGAGAGTTGCGTCTCGAGCTCGTGGTATTCGTCGGACGCTCCGCCGAAGAGGCTGGTAGCTGGGGTGCGGCGGTGGCCAGCGTGGAGGAAGAGTGGGCTGGTCAAGGAGGCGGCTTGCATTGGGGTCTAAGGAGCGAAGGGAGGAAGGAGGGAGAGGCTTGAGGAAGGGACAAGTTCCTGCGGCTCGGAGTTGAGAGGCACCGAGTCCGCAGTTCAGCTCTTAAGTACAAGAGTTAGCCTTAGGGGGGCGGAACGTTTAGATAGCAGCTAGGAGTGGTGGAAGCTATTTTGTTTTGGCAATTTGTGGCGCTTGAGTTGACTGGATTTTGGAGCAGAGATAATGACGACGAAGATGAGTAGTTGAGGACTAGGGGAGGTCGGCTCGTCTGAGTTAGCCCACCGTGAAGCTTGAATAGACTGAACATCCAGCAGAGACGGTAGGAAGAGCGAAGAGTCCGTGATGCGTCAATAGTCGGGTTCCTGGTACCTGTGAGCTGCGGGCGACAGGAGCCGGTGTAGCCAAGTGAAAAAATGCCTCCGTCGTGTACGATCAGTGGTCCGTCGTCTGACTCGGAGTGTCAAAGCTTGCAGGAAGAACCGTCAGGTATAGTGTTTAGGACGATGCATGTTGCAGGGGAAGAGAGGGACGTCCCCTGGGGACAACCTTGGATTCCCCATCGGCTACAGAGCTCTAGACGGGCCGGAAACATTGGATGGCTCTTTGACAGGTTACCAACTTCCGAGCTGTGTGCGGACGCGCGGAAGACCACAACAAGCAGAGAAAGCGCTCAAACATCACGAGTTATGGGCCCCAGAATTTTTCACTGGTGTTTCTGAGGCCATGCAAGGCAAAGAGTGGAGCATGAAGCGACGACTGATGCTGCACTGCAGCATCTGTATGGTTTTGCGCTCAGAAAAAAATTGCCAGAAGCCAAAGCGGGCATGTTCGGAGCATATGAAGGCAAAAGAGCAGCATGTTGAACTGTCGGGGGAACATTTCGAGGAGGACTGGGCCATTCTAGTTGAATCTCGGGACTTGCCAGGACTGACATTAAATTTGAGGTCTAGGCTCGGCTAGACCATCGGAAACAAGAAATGCCAGAGCCGGCTTCGGGCAAAGGCCTAGACCCAACCTGAGTTAGCTCTGTGTTGAGCCGTAGAATAGATAGTGGAGCCCAAGTGGTGAAGGAAGGAGTCTGAGAAGGATGAGAAGAGGATCTGAGTCGTTGTGTTGAATAAAATGAGTTGAAAGCGCGAAAAAATACGAAGAAACCAGCCACCGAGGGACGAACGGGGTGCAATCACGCAACGGGCAAGGACTTGGCCGTGGAATTATAAAAGTCGAGAGGGGCTGGGCCCTGTAACCCCACCTACCCTCTTCGCCAGCAAAGTTAACGCTGAATGGACGAACGATACCGCAGCCAGCAGCCATTATTGCCCTTGCTTTCTATCGCTGCTTCACGACCCCAATATTCACCACCCCAGCAGTGGGCACAGCAGAGTACAAGTGTGAGTTGAGCGCGTGTCCGACGCGTCGAACTAGCCTTGGCTGTCGTTTGTTTACAAGTGGCGGTATCCGGGGCTTGTCAAGCGCGTCCGTCTAGTTCCCCTCGTTGATGCTCACGCCCTCTCTAGCAGCTACCCACTCTCGGTGTCAAACGCGAGAACGCGTCCCCGGACCAGATGTCGGAACGCAAGGACAGTACGAATGGCCATGAGGATAGCATGTCTTCCACAAGTGATTTCGTCAAAAAACTCTACAAGTTGCGCCGCTCACTCATTGTCTCTCCGATTCTTATATTGAATGCGTCCAGGATGCTTGAAGATCAATCCTTTCAGAATGTAGTCTCTTGGGGCCCTCAGGGCGATTGTTTCGTGGTGAAGGTGCTGGTGCTTGCCGCTATAGGAGTTAGCCGAGCTAACGCGCAATAGGACATGAACGAATTCACAAAATCAATATTGCCTCGAATGTTCAAGCACTCTAATTTCGCCAGCTTTGTACGCCAATTGAACAAATATGACTTCCATAAAGTAAAGAATACCGACGACAACCAATTCGGCGAACATGTGTGTCTGTTTATTTTGGCTTACCTTGGTCTCATTGCGCGAAGAGCTGGACATTCCGACACCCAGATTTTCATGCGGATCGACGAGATGCTTTGGAGAATATCAAGCGCAAGGTTCCTGCCCAGCGAAAATCTACAGGCGCCGCTGCTTCCGCTGTACCACTAACACCAGCCTCCGGGTACCCTCCACCAGCTAACTATCCGCAAGCCGGTCCGTCATCATTTCCGGGAGGGAACTACGACCCCGCCAACAAAGTCGACACAATGCAAAATCAGATAGCTTCTCTCCAGTCACAATTAACATCCCTCGGCGCAGCACACGAAGAAGTTCTCTCTCATGTACGGAACCTGGAGCGGAGCTACCAGGAGGTCCTCGTCGAGATGGTCGGCTTCCAGCGCGGCATGGCACAGCAGGACGGGCTCATGCAGAACCTGATACAGTACTTTTTACGCGAGAATAATGGGAACGGCGCCGGTGAGTGACAGGTTCGCCTTCGCTACTCCGTGTAGCCAGATCCCAGTGCCTAATCAATACTATTTTGTTTTCTTTTTCTCGGTGCTGTTCTTGCAAATTCGCAAACATGAAGGCAAAATGAAGCAACTCTCGAATAACGACGGCATGGATGCGGGAAATAATCCGTTTTTGTTCATGCAACAGCAGGAGACGCAGAGGATATTGGACAAGAACTTTCCTGAGTCGGATGTGGCGCGCGCGACGCTTGTTCAGATGAGCGAGATCTCGCGCCGAGCGGAGGCGGTGGGGATGTCGTTCGGCGGACAAAGTTCGAATTCGGGTGTTGGCGGCGGCGTCGGCAGTAGCAGCAATTCTCGACTAGGGGGAGGTGTAGGAGCCAGCGGAATCGGCGCTGCCATGAGCCGCATGGATATGCTATCACGGATCGAGGAGTTACAAGCGCAACGACGTTCGCGGATGAACACACCTATATACAACTCCTCCAGCACTCTATCTTCAACCAGCGGCGCAGGGCAACAGCAGCAGATGGTCGTAGAGGAACGGTCGTCATCAACGCCAGAATCGTCCGACTTCGAGGACGAGGTGGTGCAACCTACAGCTTCAAATCCGCCAAGTCTCGATGTCGCCTTGCCTGACAACTCGGACGCCTGGAGTCTTAGCACCGGCGACTCACATGCGGGGTTGGAGGTATACACTGTCGGCCATCTTATGCCTCGTGGAGGCAGCTTTCTCGACGGGCAGGGTGGCTGGTCGTTCGACGCTGGGGAGATGGTCGGAAAGCAGGAGGCCGCATTCACCAACAACAGTCCCAATCCCAACACTGGCAGCCCGAGCAATACGAGCGGCAGCCCACCACAACAGAAACAAACGCTCCGCGTACGGCGGTCGACGTTTGTGCCGGGTTGGGCAGTACCGCCCCGCGTGCTGCTGGTAGACGACGACGCCGTGAGCCGAAAACTTAGCAGCAAGTTCCTACAAGTATTCGGGTGCACGACAGACGTTGCGGTGGATGGCGTTGGTGCCGTCAATAAGATGAATTTGGAGAAGTACGATCTGGTCTTGATGGTTTGTCTATCTACAACTTGCTTTTGTTCTTTGTGCTAACAGGGCTGCAGGACATCGTTATGCCGAAATTGGACGGCGTCTCCGCAACATCGATGATTCGGAAATTCGACCCTGCAACGCCTATTATCTCAATGACAAGTAATTCAAGACCGAACGAGATCATGACATATTATTCTTCCGGTATGTCGCTCTGTCTTCTCCCCCGACCTGCGTTTCAATTCGACATTCACATAGGCATGAACGACATTTTACCGAAACCTTTCACCAAGGAAGGATTATTCGACATGTTGGAGGTGTGTCCGCCTCCTGTCCCTGCTTGCTTCCAAGCTAACCAGCTTTTGTGCAGAAACACTTACAACATCTCACGGTGATCAAGGAGAAGATGTCAACGACGATGCGGATACCGCGCCAGCCGACAGGAATCCCGCCGCTCAACGACGCGGGGTTCGAGAGCGCTCTCCAAGCCGGCGCAGCCTCCTCATCACCGGGGTCATCGACACCGGGAACCATGCTCATGGGCTACGGCCTCGGCAGCCCCGACACCAGCGACGGCGGGCGCATCAACGTCCTCGCTGGCATGGGCCTCTCTGACGAACAATACAACGTCATGCTCGCAAGTATTGTCAGCGGCGATGGGTTTAATTTTGGGGAGAAACGGACACGCGATGACGAGGTCGATACGGACAGCCGGGATAACAAGCGGAGTAGGTTTGAGGTCATCGAATAATAATACGTAGAGGACATTTTTCTTCCACTTGATTCGTTCGCTGTGTATCTCTTTTGTCGCTTTTCTGCTCTGCCGATTCGTCGGTTTGCAGCATTCATATCTCGTAGACTGTATCAACACCATGTAGTTAATTAGTGTTTAAAGTGATAAGTAATTGGATGGGATGGCAAGTTTTGCAGTTGAACAGCAGCGAGTCACTAGTTGCCAAGAGCACCGCAAGAGTTCCGCCAATAGACTATAGGTGAACATGGTCAAGCGTCTGGTCAAGCGTGGCTTCGTCTTGTTCCTGACCTCAAACTTTGGCCATCGGCGAATGGTTAGCTGACATTATAAGTCGACAGTCTACTCGAGCGTGTGGTGCCCAAAACAAAACAATCTTCCATCAACTGACTCTGCGACTACCATGAGATTCCTCGTCTCGATGCCATTTGACTCGCCTAGAGGACGTCGCCGTCAGTCGATGTCGAAGGAGGCATATCATGGCAGAATTTGTCCGGCCGCCGAGTTCGATGGAAACAGTGTTCCTGGGACCTGACCACTAATTCATGGAGTGAACCACGAGCGTCGGATTCATACATGGGCCAAATAGGTGGCAGGTAGCTGCAGGTAGGCATTGTCTGCCAACGTCAAGACCATAATCAGAAAATCATCCGCGGGAGATAAAAACGGCGCCACACAGGCAGCCGCCTACATCGAAATTATGAAGCTCACCTTCGTCCTCATGCTAGGGTTCCATGGCTGAGAGACTTCGATGTTATTGGTACAACATATGCCGATCAATGCACATTCGAATCTTGAATTGAACCTTAGTGAATAGCTTGAAATTCCGAGGCAGGGCCAACATCCAGGAGCGGAGGTAAAAGCACTTCCGCAAAATATCCAGATCCGACTCATGCATGGCAGAAATGGATGGGGGTACCACGTCGTACGTTGAGAGATTGATAATGCCATGTCATTGTCGAACAAAAGTGTCAGGAGAACTTCTAACCATATCCAGCTTCTTTGAAAACGATAAAAGACGCTGCTCAGTCCACAATGTGCATCGAAACATGAAACTCACCCTCGTACTCATACTCGGATTCCTTGGTCTTGTTGCTGCGGCGCCAACCGAAGCGGTGAGTCGAATGCGCGGAATTCGTGGATGGATGGTATATTAAACTATCAGCAGGTTAGAGAACCTGTCGTGGATCCCTGCCCGCCCCATCTCATTTGTGGTGAGCATGGGCGAATGTTTGCGTTTCCCCTGACCGATCGCGTAGTAAATCCAGCTGCAAAATGACGAGGGGGTGCTTAGCCGAAGCGTTGAGCGAGGGCTTTCTGGATGGGTTGAATAACATTGATATTCTTGTTGGAATTTTGTTGAGCTGTCCAAGTAATGTGACATGGCAGACCGCGGAGAAGCTCTCCCAGCAGTAATCCTCTCAAGAGATCAGCAAATTGTCTCTATTCCCATTCAGATTCAATGCCCAGCGCTTCCTCGCCCCCGTACATTTTGGCAAAAACCAAGTTCTTGATCGAAGGAAGCGCTGTGCGGTAGGAGTCGTCGGCCGAGGCGCCTTCAATGCAGACATGTTCCAGCTGGCAGCCAGCGTTCGATATGAACGATGTGAGCGAGGCGATAGGGTCGAGCGGTAAGACGCCCCTATCAACTATGAGGCGAGAAAGTTTTGGGAGGATGAAGTAGCGAAGGCAGTCGTTCACGTTGTCGTGTTCATAGCGTAATGTGAGTGATTCGAGCGAGGGCAGCGTGACTGGATGCTCCCTCACATCATCTTCATCTTCATCGTCAAGCCTATTGGATAGACTCAGTTCACATCGAACGAGATTCGTCGCCATGCGCAAGTAATGAAAGCAGGCTTGATATCTGATGTTGTGAAGACGCATTGAAGTCAACTGCCTCCAAGGGAGAACTATCACGCGAGCAGCGCAGACATCGAAGTTCACTGAGCGAAGTAGGGGGGCATCGCTGAAATCCAGGCAGCCGTCGAAATCATCCACGACGACGGTCAGCTTGCGGAGAAGCGGCATGGAACCTTGGAGGGTCGGACGATGGACCATGTCAATGTAAAGAGAGACATATTCCCAGCGAGCGCAGTAGGGAAGAATAGCAGCAATGAGCTCATCTGCTCCGACTTTATGGCGTGTAAGCTGATCGTCAACCTCAACCGAGATCGGGCAATGGCCGGATCTACTGAGCCAGATGTTTTGTAGATCGGAGGGTACGCAATCAGGTACTGCGAGATATACTGCGCGCCACAGCAGGGGTGTTTTGAGAGCAATCTCTCGCCATCTTGAACAAATATGTGTCAGAGGAATAGGCGACAATGGGCCAACGAGTGGAGGCTGGTCGGGGTATGGCGGGAGGCAATGGACGAGTATCTCGGAAACTATTTCATTGGGGAGCGTTAGGACGGGGTATTTGACTCTGTCGAGTCGCGTCTTCACCATCGAGTGCTCGAGTTTGAAGGTGGGGGGAGTGTGCTCTAGGCCGCATATTTGACTCTCAAGCTCGAGCATACGCGCCCGATCCACTTCAAGTGTGCTCGGCATGACGGGAAGTTGGAAAGTTGAGATATGGACGAGGTTCGCAAGAAGGCCTAAGCGAAAAGCTTCGACCTGAGCGAACGGTTGGTGAACGGTTGAACAAGGTTTGTACGGCCCGACTCGGCAGGCGTCACTGTGATGGCTGAGCAACGCTTGCTTTCGACCACGATGTGGCCATAGAAAGTGCAGCGGCAGTTCGACATCGCTCAAGCAGGAAATCATGCCCTTGAGAATGTAATGCATGCACCTTACAACAAGCTCTTGAACACGCTGTTCCCAGTTGACACAGACTTCACGGTCGCACCCCAACTTCCAAGAGATCATCAACTAAAGGCGCGGACTACCTCATGACCTTCGAATTTTTTTTTGGAAGATAACCCTGTCTTATTGTGCTCTCTCTCGAACGGGAGAAGGATTTTTCGGTGAGGTCCAAACGCATGGCTGCCGATGATCAGCTATGAGTACGCCTGGGTGACCTCATTGGTAACGCCTTGCTCGCTCTTGTTCTGTGAGTATCCCGCATTCATTGATATCATAGATGCTTATCCTCTACCTATCTTGCACGGTGTCAGCGCTTTCGGGACCAAGCTCTCCTTCTACTCCATCACGAAGGAAGGATTGATTTCACCAGAGTATATTCCCGCCGCCTCCCCGTTGTACGTGACCGATACCGCACCAGTTGGCCGCTGGAACCACGATATCCTTGCGGCTGAAGGAGAGGCAGCATTCCGTTCCATTGTTCAGGCCATTATCACTGAGTGCGCACAACTTTCACAGTAGGGTAAGCAGGTAATTGTTCTGAAATACAGATCCGTTTCTAAATGCTTCGCAGTTCCTGTATCATATATTCACATCCTAATCAATAGGGTGTTTCAGATGTCACACTTTACACCCAACTTTGGTCCCAACTTTGCTCCAACTTGCAGTCCAACTCGAAAAGTTGAAGACTAAAATGGATGTGTTCACTCGGAACGACCGACGAGACGAAATCTCATGAATTGGCATCAAAGTCGGTGGATGCCCGTCGAAGCGCATCAGCCGAACGAAGTTGACGACAAAGTTGGGATGCAAGTCATGCATCTGACCACGACTTGCATCCCAACTTTGGTCCAACTTCGTCCCAACTTCGCTTTCCCGACTTTGCGAGTTGGGTAACCCTATCGAGTTGGATCTCAAGTTGGGACGAAATCGAGATATCTGAAATACCCTAATATTATTCTCCAGTACCATTCTCCTTCGCTTCTGTGCCTCAAACACCTGCAACGCTCGAAACACCTCTGATACTCGGGTATATGGGTGACTCTCAATGCCTTATGATCATCCGAGCCCTCTCCCCTCCTTGAATCCACCCCAAGCCAGTCCTGCCGCTCCTTCTGAAGCCGAAACGCGGTTTCAGGCGAATTCTTCGAGGGCATAATATCTGGGACGTGTTCGCGTTTTTGGATGGCCCATTTGTCGTAACCACTGAAGATCGGCTTCGTGGCCATTCGCAAAGCAGGCTTCCCCGACCGAAGTATGATATCAGTGGCGCTCGCTGAGGTTTTCCTGAATTGAGTTCGAGGCAATTAGATTCTGGCCAGAATCTATTTTCTTAAATTCTTTTTGAGTGATGCTTTGCTCGGCTTCGCAATTAATTGAACTTGGACTGCCAGTGGCTTGACCTGGACCTGCTGATGCATTGCCGCGTGCGCTGTCCAATTACCGCCACTAGAGAAATTGCGAGTATTTATAATGACGGTCGGGGGCAACCGGCCACCTACATAAGCCTCGAATGGTACGATTGCCTTTGAGTTGAACGTTGAATGTTCAGGAGAAGGAGCAGGATTCAAGTGGGCATCGGGCCACTGACCGAATCTCTTCGGGAACAGTCGGGCTTAGCGGATGATGCAGACACTGCAACTCTCCCAAGAACCATGTCCACCACCACATCCACACTATTTGCTACACCCCCCGGCGCACAGTCCCCAAGAACACCAACACAGTCTTCTATACTCGATGAACAAATAGACTTGTTCGATATACTCCGAGCAGGTGAAGGACTCCCGCCTGCGTCGTACACGCTCTCCGGAACGTGTCAATGTGTTCGCTCCACCAGCTATTCTGTTTTGTGGCGCCGACCAAGAAGGTGAAGGAGATTGGGATGAGCATCGGCCATGGACTGTAGAAATCTTACCGGAAACCGTTCCCCCGCCCCCTCGCAAGCGCCAGAAACGATCCAATGGCTGTGGAGCGCGAATTCATAGCTCTGCCCAAGCGGACTGTCGCCGATGGCGGGGCTTACCGGAAGGTGTCGGGGCTAACGTAGTTGAACTGGGGGAGCAATACTTCACGAATGACATGAAGCGCGAACTCGCACTGGATTGCAAGGGATGTGGGTGCAAAAAACACTCCGTCGGATGTGCTATCTGGCTAGTAGTTCTCTCAATGCGTGCAGCCTAAACTGACTCAGAAGTAGCGGTAACCCCCTCGGAGCTCTCTTCGTCCCATGCGCCAGACACCGCCCTTCGCCGTCGAGTAATTTTTCCTCGTCCCATTACACCTTTCTCTGTGACTCTGTTTCCCCGCCACTACCTCCTTCTGTCCGTCCAGCCGACTCTAATGGCGACATTAATGCCCTGGGGGAGCGGACCATGCAGCGCAGATTACGCGACCGCGAGGAGCTCCATCAACTACGGGCCCGTCTCCGCGCAGCGCAACAGCCCAATCGCCCCTCTTTCCGCAGTGAGCCCTCGCGCACCGATTGGGAGCGTCGCACAGATGAAGTCCGTGCACAAGAGTCGCGTGCTGCATTCGACGCCTGGGCCGACGCAACGCTCCAGCGCGCTACCGCCACAGCGGCATCTGAGGTGCCCACAATCGTCGATCTGCCCCTCGATACGCGGCGCTCGGCGTCCCCCGCCCGACCCATTACCCTGCCGCCGCACAGCGGGAGCTCAGCGCGGAGGAGCGGCGCCGTGATTGGCAGCGCATTAGCATCACGAATCGGTCCTGGGGACGGGAATGGCCTACGAGAAGCACCGCGACCCCTGAGCCCCATGCCCCGTCCGTCGTCAGAGACGGAAGAGCGTCGGGACAGTGGAGTCACCGTGATTCCTGGTCCCGGTTCGGGCCAGCGTCTTGCGAGCATGAGCGATACGCTGCGGTGGACGAGCCCTGAGGAAATTTTTCGTCAGCAAGCCACCTCCAGTTCTCGGGATGCTTGGATCATGAGGAGAACGCTGCCTCCGCTTCCCTTTCCGACTGAGCCCGCAGTGCCCGAAGTACCCAGCATCACCAGTAGAAGAAGGCGGCGACGTTACAGCGAAACTGAAATCAGGGAGGGCACAGAGGAAGAACTTGATGCTGCTAGACGTCGGATTTTGTTCGAGCGTTAATCTAGCTGAAAAATCCAGCTTTTGGTTTTTTCTTCCGTTTCTTATTTTTCTCGCTGCGGGTGTTGGATGGATTCAGAGGGACCTATAGCCGTTGTCATTCCTAAGCATTATAGTACTGTATGTAAATAGTAACGCCCTCGTTGTACTCTGACGTTGTTGAGTTAGTGCAAGGGAAAAATCAAGATGAAACAAAATAACACCACATGATGTAGGCGAAGATGATTCTCATAGCTCAAGTCTCCAAGTGCTCATCCTCAGATGCGGACTACGCAGCAGCCGGGGAGATAAACGTGAAGATGATCGAAGGAAACACCGCCTGGTATGATTCGTCTACGACGGATCTTATACCACCAACACGCACGCGGTCCAGCTTGCAGCAGCTTCTGGATATCAAGGAACGGAGCGAACCGATTGGGTCGGGGGACAAGAGCTCTTCATCGAACTCGAGATTAGAGAGAGCAGGGAGGTCGAGGAAACTGAGACAGTCCGTCGTTGACACGTCGTCACTACCGACAGATAGCCTCAGCGATTTCAGGTGTGGTAATGCGACGCTGGCACCAGAAACCACCATGATATTGTCAACTTCCGAGTCGACCTGCAGGTCGAGTTCGCAGCGAACGATATTGGTTGTCCTTTGCAATATAGGGATGCATTGATCGAAACGTATAGTGTGCATGCGCAGCGATGTCAACTGCGTCCAAGGCAGCTCGACGGAGGCAGCCGTAACAAGCTCAAGACACACGGAGCGTAACAAGGGGGGCGTCACTGAAGTCGAAGTGCACGCGATAGTCAAGGTCTAAATCTAGATGGCGAAGAGAAGGCCATGAACCTTGAATGGGAGGGGAAAAGAGGCCGACGCTGGCCAGTCGTAGATATTCCAAACGGCTACGATGGGGAAGGATCGCTTCGAGAAATTCCCCTCCTCGATAGACTGTTTGGTCTGGCGTATACTCATCAGCCACCACAATCGACAAAGGGGCAGCAGCCAGATCTGTGAAGCCAAACATCCTGTAGGTCGTGCCGAACATTTGCTGGACCCAGCAACAGTGCGGCGCCACAATTGAGGTGTGGCAAGAGCAATTTGCCGCCATTTCCGACAAATATGCGTCAAATTGAGGGGGGATTGTAGCCCAAGGTATGGTGCGCACTCGGGATACGGCGGGAGGACGTTTGTAAAGATCTCGAAAATGATTTCGTTGGGCAATGTCAAGACGGGGTACTGGTATGCGTCCACGGCGTCGCTCTTGGACAGTCGATTTCTCGGTTTTGAGGGCAGCGAGGGAGCGCTCTACTTCGGATATTTTACGGTGAATTTCCGCCAGACGCTTCCGGTCAGCTGCAAGGGTGACCAGCATGAGAAAGTCGGGGAGGGCTGTAGCAGTCTGCCGACAGGGTGAGCAGGGTAGGTTTGAGACAGGTTGAACGCGTGGTGTCACACCGTGACCGATCGCGTACGCACAAAAACAGATAAGAAACAGAGCGATTCAGTAATACACGCAGAGCTACTTGTACGGTGGTCAAGATTCCGTCGAATACAGTTTTAGTGCCGTGCCATTGCTTCCAAATAAATGTACAAATGATAAGTTCTTCCGAATCGGCAGCTCAATCCTCCTCCTCCTCATCCCCTTCCTCATCATCTTCAACGCGGGACCACAAGCTTCGAATTCGGGTTGATACCCGACTGCTTGACCGTGTCGTCTTGAGCGCATTCGAATAAGCAATCTCGTCGTCTTCCTCGCCCTGAACCGACACCAGCAGCATCAACTTCGCACTGCGAATCAGAATAGAATAAATGAGATGATGCATAAACATTCGGAACAGGGAATGGACGAACCGATCGATGTCTAGGTTGAACGTTTTGCAAACACCACCTAGAACCTTACGCACGAGATGCCCGCCGCGCGTCACGAATTCGGCCTTCTGCCCTGGTCGAGGACCGGTAATAGAGACTTTGAATCGTTCATCCTTCTCGGATGCAGGCGCTTGAGACGAATCTGCCGCATCTTGCGAGCCTGGGCGACAAGTGAGCGACTGAATCAAGCGATATAAGATGAAAAGGTGTACGGTTAGCTGCAGAACGAGGCTTGCTCGGGGAATGCGATGCCGATGCTTTGCTTGGCGATACCCGTGTCTTAACTTCCGCCTTCACTTTGACCTCTGTCTTCGCACTGGGGGCCTCGCGTTTCGTCGTCCGTTGCTGCGGTACCTCCTCATCTTCATCTTCCTCCTCGCGCGTTACTCTGACCTTTGCAGGTTTTTTCGCCTCCTTCTTGGGTATGACGGGCGGCGCACGGTCAGAATCATCTTCGTCTTCGTCGTCGTCGAATAGCGTATTCGGATCGTCTGCGCCCACCATACTGGCTTCCTCTGATAACCTCTTCGTCCTCAGACTCAAGTTTGGGGACCAGCGCTCGGCTGGTCTCCGCCTCGTCCAGATAATCGAGCTCCTCCTGGTCATTCTCGACCTCGTCATCGGCATGAAGCGGCGGGGTCGCGGATGGTGTTGGGATAGCCTGAACGCGTCCTGCACATCGCGATCAGACCCGATTCGATTCGAAAGAGGCACATAGAGAAACGTACCATTTGGGACCACAGTCACGGATACGCTGTCCAACCAGCGACGCGAGCAGAGGATACGCAGCCTCTGTCACCTCGACACTTTCTCCTTGACACACATCCAAGGTGGACACCATAAATTGGAGAGCAGCGTGGGCGTCAACTTTGTAGTGAGCTCGTACTAATTCGTTCATATCCTAATATCAGATATTGAGTCTGCAGGATCGCGAGGAATCACGAATTCGTGCTCGTACCTCATAAGACTCGGGTCGAGGCAGAAACTTTTTGGTCCCATCCAGAGTGACCAACACGACGGGAACATCTTCCGTAGACCTTGTCTGGCTATTGATTGTAGAGACAATATGCATAGTGAAAGTTGAGTGGAAGCAGGACTGTTGTTGTCGTGGAAGAAAACAAGAACGCGTTACTGTGACAGTTCAACATTTGTCACAAACCAGGTGATCGTGCGATGTCAGTGATGCGCCATTCAAATTCGCCGGTAAGTTGCCGACGCCGCCCCGCCAACGCCCCAGGTCGTATAACACGGATGAATCTTCCTTTGCAGATTTACAACAGTATGTAGTACAGACAGATACAGAAATTCAATTACTACGTGCTTCGGCCTTCTATGCTTGCTTCAGGTCATTGGTATGAGTGCGGTATGTAGGATACATGATATGTAAAGGCAATAAAAAAAACGTGCAAAACAAAATTGCGTCGTGCGAGAGGTGCGAGAAAAGATATACAACCGAGGGTTATTGCACCTCCTGCCTCGCAATGCTATCGATCCCCTCTTGATCCAGGAGCAGTCCATCGTCATCTGCGTCCTCGTCCTCGCCCTCCAAATCTTCATCATCGAATCCTACGACCTCCCCGTACAAGGAGGAATGGTCAGAGTAATCCGAGTCGGGCGACGCAGTACCAGGTGGGCTCTGCGTTTCGACTTCAGAGCTGATCAGGGGCGCAGAAGACACCGACGATGGGCTGGACAGCTGCGTAGTTCCACCCATCCACGGATCGTCCCACAACTCGCTGATCTTCGCGCGTCGAGCTGAATCCCTAACAAGCAACCGAGCAACGATGCGCTGTGCACCTTCGCTCTCGACAAGTCGTTGACCCTTGAGTTCAAGTTGAGGTTGAGGTTTAGTCTCTGGCACCCTCGTCACCATTTTCCGAAGGAGCAACCACTGTCGCCACCGAATCCGCCGAGGTGTGGTTCTCGAGATCCGGACGTTCCTCATGAGCAGTAGAGACCGACGGCCACTCCCACTCTCCTCTCGCAATACACATAAGCCCAATGCCGCCTCGTCGCCGCACTCTCCCGTACACCACCCTCCCGACCTATACGACCAGGACCATCATTCGATGTCGCACCCTTCGCCAAATGGCAGCCGGCGCGCGCAAAGACCATACAACACAACTCCACACGCCCACGCATCCGTCTCCCGCGCATCGTAGCGCCGTCCGCTGATCACCAGCTCCGGCGCAGCGTAGGCCTCACTCCCACACCGCGTACTCAACAATGGCGCCGCGGTATCGATAACCGCGAGAGACCAAAGTCTGTCAACTTGACAAGCGGCCCGGTAGGAGGGCCATTGGTAAAAGGGAAAGGCGTGGTGAGGAGGATGTCTAAGGGCACAAGACATCAGTCAAGTCAATCGAATGTAGCAGAGGACGAAACATGCTTTCGAGCTTGACATCCCGATGCACCAACCCCACACCATGCATCCACCCAACCGCCTTGCACAACTCGGACCATATTCGCTTGAGAAGTGCTTCCCCGAGCGCCCCGTGCGCGTCATCACTGTTGACCAGGCCGAGAAGGTCACCGCCGGGGACGTACGGCAGAACGAGTACATGATAGCACGGAGTCGTCAAATGCGTAAGCAGCGTCGTGATATTCCGATGCGAGATATGCCGCAACACCTCGACCTCCCTTACGAAGCTCACCCTCGTGCGATCGCGCTGCATAGCCTGCTCGCGACCGGAACACTGCGTGTACGCAGACCTGGCCGTTATTTTGAGGGCCACAAGACGGGTTTGTGGGAAGGTAGAACTCGATGGTGAGGACAGGGTGGAAGGAGAAGACCCAGAAGGCGTGCTGCTGCGCTCTTGCTCTGCGAGCATCCGCTTGCCCGCCCCGAGCGGCCGTACACCGGGAACGCGAACCTTGCGCAGAGAGCCCGCGCGAGAGGACCGATAATGACGTCTCACGCCGTAGATTACGGAGGCTGCGGCGAGTGCGAAGTACCAGCGGATCATCAGATAGATCCTCTGCGAGCCAAACGCTGGAGAAAGCCCCGGTACCCAAAGGCGCAGTAAGTCGAAGGGTAGTCCCCGATGGTCTGGGCGGCTCGAGTGTCAACCTCGGGGCGCTCGCATCAGACG
The DNA here is from genome assembly GCA_037176885.1 of Favolaschia claudopus. Classification (NCBI taxonomy): domain Eukaryota; kingdom Fungi; phylum Basidiomycota; class Agaricomycetes; order Agaricales; family Mycenaceae; genus Favolaschia; species Favolaschia claudopus. Next base: position 30,916 of record JAWWNJ010000368.1, read on the forward strand.
AAGTAGGTAGACCCGAGAACAGCATCGTATGCGGGGCGGTCGCGTCGGGCAGTCCCGAGAGTTTCGATGTCGGCGATTGAGTCAAGGGCGAGCAAGATCCGGATTCGAGAAACCCGGAATTGTCGGTGGAAACAGTTCGTGAGCGCGGGGGCGCGCCTCGCGCGTAATATCGATCCAACAGCCAGCTCTTCATTGGCTATACACTGTTTCGGGAACACGGAAGGAAGTTTTGGTGTAGCTTCATCATCAGGATTGGGTGGCAGCGGAGTGGGACCGGCGCTGAGGTCCTCGACACGTACAGGATGCGGATCTAATCGTAGAAAATCGCGCTTGTTTTTTACTTGTGGTGTGGTCGGAGGGTTACGTGGAGGGACCAGGAGCGGGGGAGGAGATGATGTTATCGTAGATGTGCTCGCGATTGGCGACTTTGCGGTAGGGGAGAGACGGCGGGCGGGTGGAGAATGGAGACGCGAAGAACGCGTGTGTTTTTGCACCGGGCTGGAGATCTCAGAGGGGCGCTTCGCGGGGAGCCGGTGAAGTGGAGGGAGAAGGCAAAGATGAGAAATCGGAACAGAAAACGCGGAGGAAAGCGAGGTCGAGGTGGATGTGCTGAGGCCAGAGAGACGCGGCGAAGAGGAAAGCGAGGACGAGGATGACGGTGGGGAACAATATTCCATGGGCGAGTCCCGACCAATGACTCGAGAGCTGAAGAGATCGCCCAAACCACCCAACGAGAACCGATCCGGGTTCCGAGTCGAAACCGTCAAAGAGAGTTGTCGGCTATCACCTCAGCAGGTGCTTGATGTCGCCCCCCGCAGCGAGCACAACGACGAGCGCGAGTCGGGAGACACGGAGGGAGAAGGCAAGGAGTATAGGCGGACGTGGGAAGGGAGGAGCAGCGATGATGAGTTCGCGGGGCTTATAAAGAGAAACGAAGACTGGCAGCAGATCTAGACACGTTTGTATGTCGAATATTCCGAGTTTCAAGGCACCTTCCACGATCTCAACACAGACCACAAGAATCACACCGTTGCAGACCGTTGCCTGACGGTCCGACCTCGACCAGCGACCGCGTAGGTGGGAAGAGAGTTGGTTGGTTACTCAATAACATTTCCAAATATGGTCCACAAGTATTCGTTCACAACTTCACATTTCTCGCAGAATTACAGCTCACAGGTACATTAAAGACGTCAGAGAGCAGATATGACTGCACCGTATGCGTTCACTGTGATACTCCGATATCGGAGGCCTGGAATCCCGGAGGCAGTGGAAAGAAAGAACTTTCGTCGGTGTAATGAACACCAGACCCGAGTTACTTCTCAGACGTCATCCAAGCCACCCCAGAAGTTTCTAGCCACCCGGACCAAGCGGAAGCTGCTTCCAATTCACAGCAGGAGAAGAAGCGGAACTTGGCCTCACATGTTATTTGGCCAGCAAATGCGTCAGAGCGAAGCCGAGATAATAGTGATCTCTATTAATGCAATCATCTGAAGCTGCTTGACAGAGTACTAGTAGTGCTCGAACCCCGTCCACCAGTCGTAGCGGACCGATTGGGATCAGATTCCCAAGACACCGCTCCCGACGACTTGACGCGAATATCTACAACACAAGTAAAAGATCAACACAAAAAAATACCACAAGAGCAGATTTCGAAGCCCTTACATTTATACTGGAACGCGGTATTCGGCGGCAGCGACAACGTCACTGACCAAACCGAATTCGCATTCGACATACTAATCGCCGATCCAGGAGCCCAATTCCCCAATTGACTGAGGGAGCCAACAAGCTTGATGACCTCCCCAGATGCTGTGGACGCAGACTCCTTGAAGGTGACTACCACCTGTGTCGAGGCAGGTGTACTAGTCAAAGTGTTCGTGGGGGCGCCACCACCAGTAGCTGCACTTGTCCCACTTGTCGTTGAACTAGCGTACGAGACCGAATCAATCAAATGGCTTGGGTAAGATGACCAGGGGGAAACACACCCAAACGTCCCCATACAAAGTCACCGAGGTTCCTGCTGCAGGCACAGTATACACACGATTATTCCCTTCCTCCCAAGTAACGCTCCCACTACTTGACACTTTGATAACTGCCCAGGGCACTCAGCAACTGAGCCCGTACCAGGATTTAGAAAAAAGGTCTCACATTTATACTCGAAATAATGTCCCAGGGCGGGAGCGTCCCCGTCAACGTCCATGTCGAATCCCCACCGAGTGATCGAGTCCAGGGCCAAGGCGGAACCCGGTCCCCAATTCCCCAGCTGTGGAATCGACCCCACGACTTTGAGCACCTCGCCACTCGCCGTCGCTGCAGTCTGTATCAATGTGATAGTCACTGGTGTATTGTTGACGGTCGTCGAGGAAGAAGGGGTAGCTGTTGTCGAAGTGCTGCTACTCGTTGTGGAGGTGGTGCTCGTTTGCGAACGCGATGCTGAGCTACTGACAAGCAGGCTCGCCGAGGCCGTGGCCACTGAACTGGCCGCATTCCCCCGCTCCACCCACATTCACTGGATGGCCAAGTCAAGATGACTTGCAATCAGAAACCGAGAAAGTATACGTGCCAGCCCCGATATAAATTGCAAGAGCATCGTGCGGTGCGACTGAAGCGGTCAGACTCCCCGTCGACGAGATCACATACGAAGGGCCATTACACGTCGCTGGATTCGTGGTGGTGGAGTGTCTGAAGGAAAAAAAAAACTCAATTTACAGAGGATTGACAGAAACAAGATCGAACATACATGATATCGCAATACTTCCCCGCAGGTAAAGACGTTGTCCACGTTTTCGTCCAAGTAGACGCGTCGTTGTTGATGATCAAGAAACCTACAGCTCCTCTTCCAAACGCTGCGGATCTGCCTGGTCAAGATACGCAAACAGGATCCTGCCACCAAACGCACCAATTTGTTGGCTGGTGCCCGCAAAGACATTGTTAAGACCCGCGCCGCCGACGGCATTGTGGAATCCAATCATGTTGGCTATTCCAGGCCAACGGTGTTCACCTGTTGACAACGAGAGCTGAGTACACGAGGGCAGCGTAGCACGAAGATGAGCACGTACATCGCCAGCCATTGGAATAGCAAGCAACAGCATTAGTATAACCCGCACCATTCTGAGGTGCACCCTGATCATACGAGGAGAAATTGTACCTGAATGACAGTCAGAAAAATGTTACTGACGGCTCCTCGAAAATCATACCCAGAGTATACGGTTGGAGTCCCATAATTGAACCCGAGCATGAAGATACCAGAAAGAAGGTATGCATTGTTGGCGGACTGCGAGGTGAGAGAGGTGCCGCCCGCGCTCCTGAAAGATTTTGCTCGACCAGTTGACCGTAAAGTTAAATAAAAATGGCCTACGGTGTCCTGATTTGCCATGATATAGTTGGCGATACCGGAATTGACAAAGCCCCACGCGGTTCCCATAGCTGAAGAATGTATAGTCAATTGCGGTATCGGGAAGAGGTTTGATTTCTGGGCATACGTGAGGGAGTGACAAGAGCGGCAATCTTGCAACGAAAAAATCTCAGGTAAATTCAGTGCAGGAGATCTATGATGGCGCACTCCAGGGCTTCCAGTAAAATATGTCTTGACGCTTGCAGAAGCTCGGAATTCGATAACATCCCTTTGGTAGCGGTCAGAGATGGGTATGGGTCAAACTTCCGAATTCTTACCCCGTGTTTATATATTGGGAAGGCTGCACAGCTTCACCAGCACCGTAAATGACTTCCTGGTAGGAGCGTTCCAATTAATTCGCGCCGACAAATGAAATCCTTTGTGCCTACCTGCGTGTCATAAAATGGGGCCTTGAGAAGCGGACCAATAGCAGCAAGATCGGCGGGGCTCATATGCTTTGCAGCGTCGATGCGAAAGCCAGAGACACCCCTACAGAACAGTGCAGATTATGCCTCCGATGATATAACAGGACGAAACAAGCAGGCCTGCATACCAAGGAAAGCAGATCATTCAAAAGGCTGCCATGATGTTGCGAACTAAGGTTTGCTCTTGGGCTAAATCGGCTAAACCTGAGAGCTGCAGAAACGGAATTGAGCAGCATGTCGTCGGCGACAGGACAGGCGAGCAATGCTTACCTCGCAAAAACGGACGCTGAATGGTTCATCTATAAACACGCGACGACAAGCGAAGGATCGACAACGCACTTATAGGCATTGTTATAATTGTTGATATTTGACGCCGTAGTGCCCTGGCAGTAGTGGAATTGCGAAGCGTTGTAGGGAACCGCTGGACTAAAAAATCGTCACTTCACATCTAGAGGGAGATCAAGGCTGACGAACTAGTTGTATTTGTTATAACTATTACCAGCAAACCCGATTCCAGAGCCGCTACGGAACGTTAGATTCGCATTAAATTGTCAAGATTCATTGCAAGACGGACGCAGTCATATGGTTGAGGACGACTGATCCAGGGTCAGTTGGTAAATCGCATCGCGTGGGTAACGAACGTACCATCCGCGATGACGCCGACGCCTGCCCTATTGCATGTCGAAACCATATTAGAAAACTGAGCTCGGTTGCCCCTCTTGGATATTAATGTGTATGATACGGGTTGGTAGTCCGTCCACCATTGTGAGCCTGTTACTACAAAAACCTTTAGCTCAATTTGCTTTGGAACAATATACTTTTGTGAACGCACTGTGCTCGTTCGGCGGGCTTACTTGGACATAGCCGTATCCAGCAGGTCCTAGAAAGGATGTACACTCCGCCGCAATGCTATCCCAAGGCCATTCAAACAGCTTAGAGGGATGTTAAGTCACAGAAACATAGGAGAGGCACGAGCGGTACCTGAATGATAGTATTGCGCGCTCTGGGCGGAGAACGGCGAAAGATGTTAGCAGCGTGAGCACTACCAAGAGAGAGTATTAAGAAGAAAGCGAATTCAAAAATGAGACGGATTGGAAGCATTTAGGTCAGACTTGTTGGAAGGGACGAATTTCAGCGATGTCAACGGACCACTGCGATATTTGAAGGACAGTTAACACACAGGAGGCGGAGAAAGACGCGTTTTCGAAACAGTATAATCGCGTCATTAGGCCTCAAGGTAAACCTGAACCACGTCCATAACCAATCGTACTCTGGCGGCGAGCTCTATTGAGGGAGAATGGGTTGGAAACGTTGAAAAGAAGTAAGACAACCAGAGAGGTCTATTTGCTCTTGTAGTGCTGTAGCGTGATCATGACGGCCCTTGCCGCCAATGATATCATTAACGACTCGGAAGTGGACCTCGACCTTGTCTCCCTCTGCTCAAGAGCTACTCAATCGAAAGTCTTATCCCAAGCCAAAGGATCTCCGTCGAGAGTCCAAAACTCACCTGCTCCAAGCAAATGTCGCAGACTCGGATTGCAAACTTGCAGTTGGCGCGATTTTTTTTCAAAGTGAGCAAAATGATCGAACAGCGTTCAAATTGTCCACCAGCTGCAAACGAACAAGACGATAGCTCGAATATTCTCCCCTGCGAGTCTGTCTTGAAGCCTCCGTCGCGAAGTTATGTCTGCTTTGCTCCTGAAGAAATTTCTCATCGCGATCAATGCACGATCCTTGTCAATTGCACTCTTGACTCATACAATTCGCTCTGACGCCTCAAATCCCAACAAGAACGCCCCTTCTCAACCAGATCTAATAATCCCCCCCGTTCATGGAAAACCACGTCCCACACTTCGCCGTCATATTCACCTCCAAAAGAAGGCCACAAGAAGGAGACGGCTATCCAGAAATGGCAGCAAAAATGGACGCGCTGGCGCGAGAACAGCCTGGCTTTCTTGGTGTCGACTCCGTCTCTTCCCCCCGTTGAAGGCACGATGTTTCTCCTCCCCAAAATTTTTCTTCTTTGGCGAGCTTCCTCCTCAGGTACTGATTTAAGATCTGCAATCACCGTCTCGTACTGGCAAGACGAAGAGAGCATCAGGGCTTGGAAGCGCAATTTGGAGCATTTGCTGGCGCAGAAAAGAGGAAAAGAGAATTGGTATCTGCATTATGAAGTTCGAGTTGCGAAGGTTGAAAGAATGTATTCTGGTGATGAAATCTTGGAATGATGTGCAAGGGGTATACCGCTTGCGACTGTATACTCAAGACAAGTTTAAATTTTGGGCTAGCTCAGAAGGGAATGATAGAGTTAACCTTATCGAGTTCGTCCAATTCAGAAATCTCTCCGTACACGCTGCTGCTTGTGTGTGAGTTCGGCATATCTCCGGCGGTTGAGAAAATAAGCGCTTACAATCTGCTACCTTTCTTCAACCTGCTCAGGCATCCCCCGTCCAAAGCGACGTCTCTGACGGCCATCCCGCTTAACCGGGCGATAGAAATGTCTGACGCGGGAATTGGGGTTCATCCGAATCTAACGCACGAGGTGGTTGAATTCTGGGGGTTCAAATATCGAGAGGCCAAGCAAGAAAATGAGACGTTGCAGGTACGCGACAGTCGTTCGAGCTATGAGTAAGCCGGTCATTGCTGATACCCTCCTTAGGACGCGTATTGTGGAAAACGAGAAATTTGTCCAGGAAGTCATCACGTCGTCGCGAAACGAGATGAAAATTATGCAGCAAAAACTCGAAGCATACCACGCAGAAAACGCAAACCTCCTCTCAGAAATAGGGGCGTTTGGGTGCCGAACGAGTCACCTTACACACTCAAGTGAGGATCGTTTCATTGAAAATCATTGGGAGTGTCTATAATGGTCAATGTTCAACATTAGCTTCAACTATCCTATTCGCAAGCTCTCTCTTTGGCACCCGAGGCGGACCGGCAGCGTAGAGCAGCAATCGTCGATTTGTTCAAGGCTCAACCTATGGTGGACTATCTCCTGAATGAAACTCCGCCCGACCTTAGCTTCCTGTCCGCTAGAGATCTGGCCAGTGCACTTCGTCGAGTGAGTACCCATTTCTCTTGCCATCCTATAAATCAAAGCTAGTGACACACAATCGATCGTAGGACGAGATAAAAACTCCGTGGCAGTGAGTATTCTACAGCGAAAGCGATCAAGCCGAAGTAAAATTCGCGAATTGACGCATCTTGAATCTTCAACATAGATTATATTTCAATCCCCGTCCGCCCAATACAATGCCACTGCGTGTCGAAGGACCGTGCCAACCGGGTTACTGGTTCTATCCATTGAACCTGCAAATGGAGTCGCCCTTTGAGCTCATCGTCGAAGCAGAGCCTAACAAAGTCGGTATTAATGAAAACTTCAACGAGATGAATTGCTTTGACCGGAAAATTGGTTTACAGTGGACCTACTATGGGCGATACATTACCCCGTGCATTCAGTGGCTATGAAATGAAATTGTCGGAATGGATGACGCTTGATGAGGAGGTCTGTCTTTCCGAATTCCGATGACTGCAAGAACCGCTGAGGCGTTTAACCCTTGTCTGTCCACAGTCGAAGACGATATTCTGTTCGCGGGGTCGCAAATCAAAGGTCGGGGGGTCGCCAAGCATCCCTGCCGACGCAAGTGCACATCCGCCAGCGTTACGACTCTGGTCTGTGGAACATCCCATCCTATACACTGCAGTGTGTTGGTTACGACAGCGAGCTCTGCAATTCGCTGGCCGCAGCCGTGGGTAGACTTGAACGCGGGCACGGGGAATCCAAAAGGCAAGCTGAAGTAGCCTCCATTTCAAGACAGTCAAGCCAGCTTGGAAAGCGTCGGAGAACAGAGACACCGTCTACTTGCGGGGACCAATCAACAAAGGTCGAGACTCCTGGCTTCCCCCGACGTTGAGAATATTCGTGGTGATGAAGCGCTGGCTGATGAAGTAGAAGGGTCGGAATTGATTGGCCAACCTGGGTACCCATGAGCAAAAACAAGTCAGAATAGTAAACGCACATATAGGTAATGATGTAGTTTGAGTCACCATACAAGCTTCTCCAGATAATGTGATTGGTCGTGCAAGTTCGAACCAAACTGCAAGTATGTATGTAACCACGGTGAGGGTGTACCGAATGGGAGAACTTGCACGCCCCCAAAAAGATTGTATCACATTCCCGGAGCGCAACCCGCTTTAGCGGCGAAAGAAATTCCGCTCAATTGCTATCGCATCGACAAGCCACAAGCCCGTCCCTGGGAGTCGATGTATGCCGAATACAATGCAATTTCCTAAAGTTGTCGGGTTGAGTACCCACGGGCGCGGATTGTCATCAGCACGTCGTCAGGCTGCCGATCCAGAAGAACGAGTGGCGTGAGATTCGGAACGGCCCCAAATAGCTACATTGAATAGCTTTAGCCTCGAAATAGGTGTCGCAAGCGAGGCAAGTGGACTTGAATGATCGGCCGAAGATGGTGGTTTTCCAACTGTGATAGCGTCGTGCATTGATAGACTGGAAAGGTTCATGGATGTTTGGAGAAAGTTCCGAATCCTATTCCCACTCGAACGCATAGAGGGAAAATTGAACTGAAGATCCAAGTCGCAGACCTGCGTAGCAACATTCGAACCAATACAGAAACCTAGAAACGAAATTAGCCTTAGCGCGAGGGATATGCAGTCAACCTGTGTGTAGACATCGTCACATCGAAGGTGAAATCTCGATAATATTCCAGAGCGTTGGAGTATTGATAGAAACCTGAACGGTGCCAGGTCAACGATTACAAACTTACCATCTCTCCGCACTGTTGTCTTGTGAGAGACCATGATCTCAAAGCTTTGGCCGCGTATATTCAGATCTCTCCCACAACCCGAACCATTCTTGACAATATTTTGCTAAGAAGTTTATTATGGAGGTGACATGAGCCGATTCGGGTCCAGTGAAAAATAAGAGAGTGTGCTATTCGGAGCTCTTGAATAGCGGACTCCCGTCCAGCAAAAATCCTGAAACTGTTCATTGATGGTGGTAGAGCAAGGTAGAGTGTGGGAGCATCGCATCAATGCCTGATCCGACCAAAGTTCTCCTTTTCTCGAACTACCATCTATCCTACCAGAGTCAGTATTACTGCTCGCACTAGGCTCAGCGAATCTGAAAATGGCTATATAGATAAGTATCTCTCCCGGGTCCGTCATTGAAAATTATGAGATCGCCTAAGTTCTCTAGATTTCCTTTAAATGCTCAGACTGTCAATAGCTTTTTCCCGGCCTCCACTGGCCGAATTATTCCTGTTCAGTGTTGAGAACACCTTATCGCTTGTGTACATTGGCTAGACTCCCAGATTAAACGGTCCAGCGCATTTTACAGACCGCTCCCAGTGTCCCACTCATAATCTGATGTCGGCGTCTCTATAGATCTTTGGCCTCGATTTTTGTTCCTCTTACTTTCCATGTGGCCTACTTCCAGGTAGGGTTCTCGCTGAAACCCCATTCGCTTCGTTTATGACAGCCGCTCGCTATTAGCGTTCTCTGCTTTCTTCATTGAAAAATATTGTTCGACATCATACTAAAGTACTTAAGGTTGATTGCATTTACGAATGGACTTTCACTATATTCTGGGTGTAGCTCATGAAGGATCTCCGCCATGTATCAAGATCAGCAAGTGTTTCATCCTCAAAACCATCTGCTCGCCACACCACCGTGAGCTGCCCGAACAACCCGAAAATGGGATCATCAGTTTGTTGCTTAGAAAGGAAGGCAAGTTCGCACTTCACACCGCCACTGATGTATGGGCCGATCTCAGATCCGTGATTTCTTGGCTGCATTTCGGTTCCGCAGACGGATTCAGTGAAGAATGCGACATCCCAACAACAAGTTGAAGGAAGCTCTGGAGCGGCCAGTGTCATTCCGGAGAGACCGGAGAGAGTGGACCCCGTTCCG
>JAWWNJ010000369.1:0-40637 GCA_037176885.1 Favolaschia claudopus
CCCCACGTTCCCGACATCCCAGGCATCGTCGATTGGAGCAAAGCGAGAATTAATGAAGACTATTGTATGTATCATTCGCAAGCTACCGACATCCAGAGCGGTATGCGGGTAAGGTAAGTCGTTCAAGTTCGCTGTGATGCATGGGAAGTGATTGACCCGTGTTCAAAGACTGTCCTCATCGTTGGCGCCTCCGTCTCCGCCTCCGAAATCGCGCGTGATATCAGCCCTTTCACACATCGTCTCATCGCCAGCGTCCGGGTGAGTTTTACATCCATCCAGTTCAACATAGCCAAAAATATACGATATAATTTCCAGCCACCGAAAGACACCAGAGGTTCTAGACAGCGCAGTCTCACGCGATTCCCCAACATCACAGAATTCGTCCCGGAGGTTGCTTCCTTTCAGAGCCTGCAGACCCACACCAACGGCATCCGCACAGGAGAAATTCTGCTTGTCAATGGCAGTGTTCTCCAAGGCATCGATGAAGTATGTGAATGTCCACACAATCCTCCTTGCGCTGCTGAGAAATCATTCTAGATAATACTGGCCACTGGGTATCGAAGCTCGGCTCTGTATCCTCCCACTTCGTGAGATTCGAGTTCTTTCCTCGTAATCCCGTTTCGCATCTTGACCCCCAGAACAACGCGACGTCCGGAAAATATAACCTGGACCGGCCACTACATCCCCGATCCAACACTCGTTTACACCGTTGGTTAGTTCTCGTGCCTACATCGTGTCCACAAAATTCATACACGCATTATCTGCAACTCATGTTTAGGCCGACCCTGGACCATCGGCCGCTACCAATCCTACGGCTTCGTCCAAGTGTGGAAAGGCACCGCCGACGTTCCTCCACCAGAGTCAACGAATGATTCCAAGCTCAAAGACGGAGAGGACGAAGGCGATGGCAGTACGATCCCGTACTGGCGTGAAATGTGGTACGGTGAAGGTAAGTATTCTAAGTTCAGACCGATTTTTTTTTGTGCAGTAGCATTAATGATTCCTCGCATGCAGCCCTGATCCGTAGATATGTAACGTGGCTGAACGACGCCTCATTGAAGGACGGAGGGCGTTTTGTCGATCCTCCCCCAATTGAGTATGGCCCACTTCGATTACGTCTTTTCAGTTCACTCAAAATGGCGTTCAGACATCTTGAACTTCTGAAATACTACGCGGTCGTCCACCTTCTCAATGTAAGCATATTCCTACTAGTACTAGTTCCCCATTCCCTTCGTGTACCGCGAAAAAAAAGTTAAACCGGATTTGCAGAACACACAACAACTGGAAGGCATCGGGCTCAACCTCTTCTCCCCATTCTCACCAAATCAGCACTTGGTGACTGATCTCAATCCATGGGACGCGTTTGTGGATGAAGATGCGGACTGGTAGTCTGTTTCTACAGTGATGCAGGCTCTTCGAACACTATGTTGCAATTTCGTTATTTTTCTCTGAGATCTATGCACCTATCATCGAACCTCTTATGCGACCACAGCGCAACATTCAAGCTTGATTCCAGGTTTTGATTCACATTATGAAGTAGGTATTTATTGTACACGTTCTTGAGGATATCCATGATGATTGTCTAGGCATGCCAAGTCGTAAGCTCAATCCTGTCGCTAAGCCAGTGGGCCACCGAAGTCACTCAGGGCGTCGAACTCTCCCTCTGCGCTGTCACATGCACCTCATTGAGTTTCTCGTCACTCCCCGCAACAGGCTTTTTCTTGGATCATTCCGCGACGTGACATAGGTCATGTTGAGGATAAGGCATCTATTAACGATGATTCAAATGAGTTTCAGCTTGGAACTACCAAAAGAGAACACAACGCACGCAAGCCATTCCGTCAAAACTCCCAATAAATATTCGATAACAGTGAAACGCGGCGTAAATCCCTCTGCGCGGTAATTTTCGGCTGTGAAGACAGAGTAAGTGAATGTGTTCGATTTCAGACCCGGAAAGACGCACGATTGTAGTAAGACAACTAAGGAGGCGAAAAACCAATTAGTTTGAGACTCATCAGCGACACAGAGAAACAATACGCACACTCCACACAGACGCCTGCAAGATTCCGAAGTCCCACGTACAATCAACGGGAACCACGCGATAAACAGCAGCCAAAGCGTAGGATGCACAGTCCCTTCTTCCTCCTCGAGTCTCCATCCCTTCGGTTATTCCTCATCGTAACAAGAATAATTATCATGAGCAGCGCGTTTCCCGCAAGAAACACTCCCTGCCCCGCAGTTCTCGTTATCTTCGAAATCAACAAACGACGCTTGGTGTCTGGGTCGTCGGGCTGCGAGTAATCGGCACCCGCGAGGTAAGACCCGCCGACGACAATGGCGGTGTTGGCGAGAATAAGGGCAGAGTGGAAGAACACCATGGGATTATCGTGGTAAATGACGAAGGCGAAGGGGCCGAGGAATAGGAAGATGAAGAATTTGCGCCATTTGTTGTGGGTAGAACCGGGTTTGTCGCGGGGCTCGAGCCAGGACTCTCCACTGGCGAGGTTGTGTTGGTGCCACGAAATGACAAAGCGGAAGGAGCAGAGGACTAGAGAGAAATATCCCTCTGCGCCGAGAATGAGGAACGCTATTGTGGACGAAGATTCAGCTGTTCATTCGTGTTATGGGAGGGAACAATGATGCACACCGAGGAATAAATCGGTGTTATCGAATCCCAAGACACCGAAGCCCAAACCGCACGCTTGCGAAGCGACACGGATGGTGACATGGAAGAATAAAAACGAATACCGCGACCGCCATTTTATTCGGTGCGTCAAGAACGCGAAGAGCATCCATGAAAATATGGCGAGATACTAAAAGATTCACCATTGATGAGGAGAACATTTAGAGGCTGAAAGGAGCTCACCCCAATCAAAAAGGCGAGCGCCGCGCCAGCTTCGCCAGTGAATTTATGTGCCGCCATTGGGGAGGGAAGATAAGGAACTTAGAGGGGGCGAAAGTACTAAATACAAGACAAAAAATGATACGAATCTTGATGCTGTTAACCTAACTTGAGGACCTAAGACGTCAGTGACAGGGTTTCACTTTGCAATTAATTCCCTATATAGCAGAGAGTCGCTCCATGGATGGCAGGGTGAAGACTTGGCGTTTGGTTATCAGGGGCTGACACTGAAGAAATATAAGAGGGTCGAGAAAGACTCCGAGTCGAAAAAGGGAAAGAAAAGAAAAATGTTGCTGCGATTGGCTGCGATCAAGATCTGCGCATCGCCGCAGCTTACTGGCTCAGATGACCGATGGCGAAGGAAGGCAAAGCTGTGCGCAAATCCTTGATGTGAGACCAGACGCGATCTGTCACATCCCGTGCTGCTGTGACAATCGGGTTTACTGTACTTAATGTCTCCGACCTCAACTTAGTTTGGAGCCAGGGTAAGGCAACTTCTCCATACCGAGGGTGATGGCAATGCAAATACAGTAGCTATGTTACACGGGCGAATAAATAAATTAAATTATTTCTTCTTATCCAAGCCAAAGCACGCGGAGTTCAGATTTGAAGCTGTTGGTACCACTGTTGCATCACGAGCAGTTGAGATTCTGTTGGAAATAAATCAATACTAAGGTTTTATCAAAGTTCGAAAAAGAAAAAACAAACCGAAAAGTCGACAGCTTGGCGCCAATACGGTCATGAAATTGAGTATCGTGGCCATAGATTCAAAAAGCACAGGCTCTTTGTGAAAGCCGGGGCCATTACGCCGATCCCTTAGAAACCAAACCTCTGCCACGATTGCTTGGAAAGCAGCCAACAACAGACTCTGTGGGACAGAATGTAATCCGTCGACAAGTCCGAAAACTTCCATGTGAAGAAAACTCACACCCATGATCGCGTCAATGTGCCCCAATTTGTCGACCGGCACCTGCGAAAGGAGAACAACGACGGAACGCGCTGCGTTCAATACACGGAACCTAGAAGGAGAGTCCCCAGAGACCACGGGTTTGTGCAATTTGATCGTCGCATTGTGCGCCAGAGTGTGAATCAAAAGGATCTCTCGACCATAACGAAGTTGAACCGCGGGTAAATTGATTTTGAATTTCTCGATGAGTGCATCGATGGAGTTGAAGGAGTGTGCACATGTGGAATTATGTTCCCCATCTGTGTAAGAGTTATATTACGCTTTGGAAATACCATGAAGGTGAGCGGTGGACCTACTTGGCTCATAATTTGACGCAATGAGCGAAGCCTTCTCGAACAAGATTGCTGCCTTCGCGTGTAGTGCTGCCAACGACGTTCCATCGTCTTCTTGACCCGACAGAAACGCAGTTACGGTGGTGGAGTTTGTATTTGGGAACGCCTGGCTATATGCGCAGTGAGCGAACGGATATGACACTGGAATAGAACTTGCCTGCAAGCCTGATCCTATCTCCAAAGGCCAAGGGGTATCAATCTTCGAGTCCGTGGATGAGATGATGGAGGGAGATTCATTCGCAGACGTCCAGCAATTATTCAGCGAAAGAACCGTCCAGAAAGCATTAACGCGGTCGAATTCTTCCATCGGATTCCGCGGAGGAGGTAAAGAGGTTCTGGCTGAAGTCGATGTCCGAGACCGAATTCGATGCAACGAAGAGCTCAGAACGAGAGATACCGCCGCACTGAGGTGATATTTCCCTTCCAGAAACCGTCCATTGCGCATAAAATAGTGCACCAAGAGAACTTCCGCCTGGATACGATGAACGACATTATTGGACTGGGCGATCCCATACAGAGATTCTGCTGTCATGCGAAGTGCGCGAGCAAGATAGTCGGCCTCGTGGCTCAAGAGATCGGGAGATCCAGATAGATGTATGGCCCACAGGTTGACTACATCGACGAGGACAGCGGCTGGCCGAGGCGTCGCTCCCTTACTTTGCCTGTCCGTAGCATCTTCCCAGAACGTTCTCGCATCGAGGAAATACCCGAATTGCGAACTGTGACGGAGAAAGTTGGAGATTCTTGAAAAGAAAAAAGATTCAATTCTTCGGCGTGAGGCGAAGATAATCCACGCACAACGGCTCCATTTCAGCTTGCGAAACTCCGCCGAACTGCAGGTCTATGATGAGAAGATGGGATAAAATAGCTCAGGAATATTTGCATTCACCTGACGGGAGTTGGAAGATGATCCTTCTGGTCTCTGCGCCAATGATTGGACAACTGGAGTCGAGTGCCCACTCCGCGAGCTGGGCGTAGAGTCAGGTCGATGCGCAGCGTACGGATCAAAGAGACGAATAGTGTCCGGTGGATTTTTTGTGGATGCTGCAGTTCTTCTATTCGCGCCTCGACAATGGCAATTTGTTCTGCATGTGATGATCTCAGCACAAGAAAACATGACACGGAATAAGACGGCGGACCTTGCAGCACTTGGGATTGTGTGGGCCCGTCATCGCCATACTCGCAGTCACGGAACCCAAGAGAGGTCAGGCAATTTTTGCATTCTGGGCGGCCACCGTCACATTTCTGGTGAAGACAAGAAGTAAAGATGTTCAGGGCTTTCCAGATGTGCGGGTTCGAGACGGTACTCACAATTTTGCGACGACGGCAATTACAACAAGCTTTGCGCGGCTTCCCAGCTTCTCCGCCAAGCGGGAGGAGAGAATACGAGTTTCTCGACTTGTTCTGCGCCATTTCTTTCAATGTTGTTATTTCTATGTTGACTTGCTTTTGCGTTTTATACGAGACTCGTTGAGTCAAATCGTCTCGGAACTCCTGGGCAAAATAAAGCGTTCATCTATCCGCAATAAGTGTAGGAGCATAGTGGACAAACTGATTCGGAGCACTCGGACTGATGGTGCAGAAAACTGTATATGTCTTCAATGGCGCCCAATTCTTTCATTGAACAACTAAGTAGCGAAGAAAAATTGGATCATATCGCGCTGGGTCCTCTTGATAGCTGATGATCAGTGCTCGGGAGACTTAGAAGTACTTCGCTTGTACTTTGTACCGGTCAGACATACGCGAGTTCTTCCAATTTCAAATACCTTGAGCGAAAAAGAGCCCTAGTAGAAAGTGTTATAGAAAGACCAAGTTGTAAGGCTCCAACCTTTTAGTTTTCGTTTACGCCCGAGGGCAAAACAAACGGAAACGGTCCTAAACGTTTAGAAAAACCTTTTTAATCGTTTTAAACGGATGTTGGGGCGGCCCAGAGCCGCATGGCTCAAATCAACGAGATCCACTTCTCAAAATTGACTGAAAGGTATCAAACCAGTTGAACAATGTTTGAATGACTTACACAATGTATACACTCATCGCTGGTCCACGTTTCATCTTGCTCAGCGGGCACCAAGATGTCGCGCCGTCTCGAAGCCGAAGATTCTGCCGCCCTTGAGGCACTGACTTGATGATCCTGACACTCAGGATCAACCAAGAATCAACGCCGGTATCAACTTGCATGGAACGGCAGCTTACACAAAGCTTACAGGATCTTTCCGCACACTGATCTGGCTGATGTAAGTAAGTAACCGTTTAACCGTTTATTTTATTTTTGTTTACCGTTTGTCGACCTCGGCAAAACAAACGAAAAAAGAAACGAATACAACCGTTTAAAACGTTTGCAAACGGAAACGGTTGGAGCCTTACCAAGTTGAGACGAACGCCGTCACGAACCGCATATCGAATCTTCTTGGAATCTTCAGTCGATATTATCTTTTCTTGATGCTCCTCCAGGCTCCCTTGGACTCATGCGGCCGCCTTTGTTCAGTGTCCGAAGTACCTCGTTGACGATGAGTGTGTCTGCCAGAAGTTATCGAAGCGGTGATGCCCGGATCAGATCTGAATCCGATCTTCGGCTGGTGCCAGTGTTCAAATGTTGTCGACAACTTGAACGGCTTACTCAGCTTTCGAATCCTCGACTTGAGGCCTTGAGGTCCTAAGTAAGGATAGTTTGAGGATAACTATTGCAATCTGCCGAAGTCACGAGTCGATCTAGGCCCTCCTTTGAATTTTTCACGTTGCCCTGAGCATTTTTCGCTCTGTTTTTGTTTTTTTGAATTTTTCTTTCCGCGAGGTGTGAACGATAGGCTAAAATGCTATCCCCGCGCTTCACCGCTGCTACAACTTACATACAGGGCAATTCAAAAGTCCATGATATCCAGCGCGTGAAACCTGTTCCAGATGCTTTCCGACCAGCCTTTCTAGTAGGAATATCGCATTCTCTCGCAAGTGCCAAATCAGGTTTCCTTCCGTTTCTCCGAGGCGGCCTGAACAGCTACATAACGCAATAATTAGGGCCCTTCCATTCTTCATTTGCGGCGCACTGTCGTCGGCTGGCATTCCGCCGCTGAATCATGTCTATTTTTCTCTTACCAGTTCGCGAGAACACCGAGGCGTGATGTGATTCAACGGCGATCATCAATTCGAGGAATCGTATCTCCAGCAGTACGAGAAATTTCAAATTCGATAAGTTAAGCACATCGTACAGTCGGACTCAGTCGCTCGGTCCATAACCGTGAAACAATCTTCCATACACTGATCAACATGATGTTTTTCGCTTCAAGTTCAACGTTCTGGGGTGCTAACCTAATTTCTATGTCATAGTCGCAGTCACACGCATCAAATATTACACTTGAGACTCTTGAATGTCTCTCTATGAATGGAAATCTGCCTGAGTTTCCTCGCAACATCGCACCGCTGGGTCTTTATTTGTCAGTGTTTGCGTTTGGTTGAACTCAAGTTGAACTTACGTAAACTCTGTTAACCGAACCCTTCCTGAAAATTCAAGCTTCAAGACTTCAGCTATAATTGAAGCCAAGATCAGTGGTTCCCCGGTCCATACCCCTACTAGCTGTGTTACAATTGATTCTCCACGTCGCCTCATGCATCATGCAAAGTTGCCGTTAATTTAAAGTTACCGTGTGTGATTTCGATATTCGACCTTTTGAAGCCCATACGTCGGATTACGCCTGCTGCATTCAGCCGCTATGTTTGACTCGACGTCAAAGATTACTTATGATTCATCGGGGTATAAGCACGTCTCAACGACCGCTTCGCATCACACTATTGTGTTGATGCTGGAGAACGGTGTCCATCTTTTTCGATGTGAAACCAAAAGAGAGGCGCTTGTGGCGACCAGCCCTTCTAGTCCGAGAAAGATGTTGTGAGCATCGTCAGCCTTCGCAGTCTAATCTCTTGTCAACAAACTCCGCAATACCTTTCGTCCCCGTACCTGCAGGCGGAGTTCAAAGTGTGTGCAAATAGAGCGAGAACGAAGAAAAGGTAGCCGAGTCAGGGGATCGGGAATTGTGCTGCTTGTGTATAGAGAGAAATAGTTCGCTGAGATACCGCAGAGAAGTAAGCGCGAGTATCATTCAAACCAAGCTGGGGAAAAAATGAAACTTTGAGTTCCGAATCGGCGATTTTAGTTCGCGAGGAGTCTTCGTGCGTGACGTTTCGCGTAGGACAATTGCGGGCGAGCAACTGGCAGATGAAGTCTGGAAGTCTGCCGCTGGTTGTAGTGAAAGGAACAGCCATCGTTTATAGAAGAATTGGACTTGCCGGCTTTGCGGATGAACATTCCTGATTCATTGGAATCTCTAGTAGAACACTACGTACCTCAAGACCCGCAGAGCCAAAAAAAATTGTTGTGATTCTTTGACCATAAGTACTCGTCGAAGAAAATGCTGAGAACTTCAACTTGGAACTGACTGCAAAGCAATAACAATTTGACGATACTTTCCTGACACAATTCCAGCACTAAATTTCGAGCACTTTCGCTTCCAGTTGCTACTATTCCAGTGCAAAGACCCCTACCGGAACTTCCGAAGGCAACATTTTCAACGGGAACTTGGGTCCAGGAAAGTCCAGAGACAAGCGGCACACGACCGAAGCATCCCGTTCATTCCGATTGATCCGAAAAAAACACGTTGCTTCTCATGCTCGACCTCTCCAGTCTCCTCAACCGCTCAACGCATCCACTTGCTCCAGCTTCAAGAGTTTATCGTTCTCGCGAGCTGCATTCAAATGAGTATCTGAATTTCCGGGCTGCGAGTAGATGAGACAAGTACGCAGCAGGACTCGTACTTAAATCCGATTTTGGGACTTGACTCGCAAAGGGCTCGCCGGCTTGCATTGCCCTTGCATGCGGTTACAGCACTCACTGCATTTGAAACGATGCGCTACAGCGAGGGAATAGAGGGCCGGATGCCTCAGTCTCTCGAGCTTGAAGAAGTCAGCGTTGAAACTCGGCTGAAAAGTTGGGAACAAATTGGACAGAATTGGACGCACCTCCGCGCACGGAAGCTCACGGATCTGAGTGACTCCATGATATCCGACCGGTACCATCGTTGAAACTGTTGTCAAGTTTGAAATACGCTCGCTCTTTTTTCAGGTTGGCCGTCTCCTGCCGTCTCTCATCAATTCTTCAGCACCGCTCACGATTAGAGAATAGCCATAGTGGGGTTTCAATTTCCGTCAACTTTGTTTCGAGAGGATTCAACAAGGGTTCAAGCTTCCAAGATTCAAGCAGCGAAAGTCAAGAGAGGACAAGAGTCGAGACGAAGTTCTTACGCATCATCCGAGCTCGCTTCGTGAAGATCACGGACTGGGCATCAATACACCACCATTTTATTCAAATGTCAAAATAATGTCCGAGGTGTGATGTCCTCGGAACCATGATTTGCGAGCTCCAACAGCTCTCAATTTCGAAATGTCCTCAGAAGCGTGGTTGGGACAGTCTGTGGATGGTTGAAGGACATCCTAGAAGGTTGTTCAAATCTTAAGATATATACTGGAATCTTAAGCTCGTCTGATTCAACAAGTACTGTATTTGGAGTAGCTATATCCCCCAATAAACTCCTTGTGACTTAGTATTGAATGCACAATGTATTCCAAGGAAGTTCATGAAGTTCCTCGAGCGGACGCAACCTTTTGCTGCTGGATTTGGCGTCGAACTCGAGAAAACGATGAAGTCCCCACATCGCATCATGACGTGGCATCATTCAATGGTGATGTTTGTCATTACGGTCTCCGCTGCCACGTCACTCTCTTGTCTTCTTCCCTCATCCCCCCTCCAAACTCCTCGTCTTTCACGACACCCCAGAAGGAAGCTCGAAGCCTCTGACACTGTCATCTCTCCTCAACATCCCTTCAAGCTTCAATCTTCAAGCCTCTTCAAGTCCGTTGTGGCACGAAGATCTCTCCACCTCAGGCAAGAGTCGCAAGTCCGCAAGATCCAAGAACCTCACTGTGCAAGGCTGAGACTGCAAGACAACGGTCGCAAGAGTCCAAGGCCGCAAGCTGAAAACTTCTCAAGAGTGTAACCCATGCAAACCTTCATCAAAGTCCTTGCCGTCGTCCTCCCCAAGCCTCTCTCATCAACACGCTTCGGCCCTCTCCCCACCTCTCTTTCTCTCCATCTTCCGGAAAATTATCATTTACTTCCTCTCCCTCCTCTTCTCCTCTCCCTCCTAGAATCATTTGTGTAGCCACTCAATGTATACTTTTGTTGCTTGCAATACCATTTTTTTATTTGTATTTTGATCGAATTTAAGAAGCAATTCAAATATTATTTATGGCAAGCGCCGTCAGCAAACTGGCTCTAATGTCCTGGAGAGCTTCAGCGCAGAATGTCCCCAGGACATCATCGCCGACGGATTGTCTGGGAATCGATGTTTCGGTCTCCAGGGAATGTTTCGGAGATGTCAGCTAACAGCATCTGTCAAAACGTCCTCCGGAGGTCCGGAACAAACGGTGGTGTACCTCCGTCTATCCCACATGGCATTTAGCAATTGGCAATCCTCTGATTCCTCAATAAAACGACGTCGACGGTGCCGAGGTTCTGTTTCCCAGTCTTTCTTTTCCCTTCACCACTCCCTTGACCTTTTTCAATCAACCTTCTTTCTTCCCAATGGTTTCTTCATCTTGTTTCACTTTCATTGGGGCTGCCATTCTTGCGAGCCAAGCTGCCGCCTCCCCCATCGCTAGAAGAGGTTTTTTCGGGGATTTATTCGGTGAAATCAACCATGCCCTGGAAGGAACCATGGACGCGATTCAGAGCATCATCCCCTCCAGGGCGCCGACATCCGAAGCGGGTACGTTTCTGTCGTCTTTTGACCATGTATCTGCTCATGATCTGTATTGTAGACGCCACGGCAGCTTTGAACAAAATCTTCTCGTCCGGAGGCCCAACAGGCTTCATCGATACCACGACGCAACTCCTCAAGGCTGGCTTCGCCCCCTCCCGTTTGGCTGACCTTTTGGACGTCAATAAAACGTATACTACCGGGGGCAACTCTATGGTCAACTCGCCGCCCGCTCTTCCGAAAGGAGCAGCTAGCATCTTCCCGAAAGCCGCTGACGGCGATGCCCCATTCTCCTTCTCGGAAGACGTCCTCCGCCAGGCGATCTTCATTCCTGACGGCTTCACCACTGGCAAAAAGAACCCGCTCCTCATCATCCCCGGCACGGGCCAACCCTCATTCATGACCTACCAGCCCAACCTCATCCCATCACCCAGAAAAGCGACTTCGCCGACCCCGTCTGGCTCAACATCCCCGGTTTCCTTCTTGGTGATGCCCAGAAAAGCGCAGAATACATTGCGTACGCGATCGGCTACATGTCGGCTCTGACTGGCAAGAAGGTCACTCTCATCGCATACTCGCAGGGCAACATCATCACCCAATGGGCTCTCACTTTCTGGCCCAGCGCTCGCAAGGCCGTATCCAGCTTCGTCGCGCTCAGCCCCGCGTTCCGCGGTAGCATTCTCGTCGACGCCGGCTGCGTTCCCATTAAAGACATCACCGGCTGCCCGCCTGCGATCCATCAGCAGCGCCTCGACTCCCAGTTCGTGAAGGCCATGCGCGCGCGCGGTGGGGACAGCGCCCTCGTGCCCACGATCGCTATGTTTAGCGCGACGGATGAGATCGCACAGCCGCAGGTTGGGAGCGACGCGACTGCGCTGCTGAAGGACCCGAGCAATGTTGGGTTCACGCCTGTGCGCGTGCAGGATGTTTGCAAAGGGAAACTTGCTGGGGGCATTGCGACGCACGAGGGCATGCTTTACCACCCGCTTACGCTCGCTATGCTCCAAGATGCCATGACGCACGACGGTAAACCCGATGTCTCGCGTGTCGACGTGAACCGTCTGTGTGGCCAGGCTGTGGCTGACGGGATGACTCTTGATGCTTTGGTCCAGACGGAGGCGGGGATTGTGAAGGCCGGCGGCGCCTTTGTGGAGTACCGTCCGTACTTGCAAACGGAGCCACCAATTGCTTCGTACGCTGCGTAATAACCCGTCCCCGAAATTTTTACCGTTCACTTAGTTCTTACTGAAAATTTACTTTACTTCGATTCTGGATAATGTAAAGAGCTGTGTATATAATTCTACGCCTGCATTTTGCGAATTTGCCATGAGCCCCAAATGAGCCCAACGAGAAAGGACGAACGTCATTGGAGCTGTGTCACCACTCACGTGTACGTGACTTTACGCGCTTCCTCTTTCCCTATGCCACTCTGAGGCCAAAGGTACGCGCCATTCCAAAGAATTTTGACAAAGTTTGACCCCAATTGAGATGTCTGACACCGCACTCCCTGACGAGATTATCTCAGAGATTCTTTCCCCCGCATTGAAGGTGTCTGACAACGTCTTCAGCGACACTCAGAAGTCTCGCCTTTCGCAAATTTTTCGGTCTCGACCTCCGCTTATCTTGTCGTCTGCAAGTCATGGCTTCGTGTGGCCACTCCCCATTTGTATCATACAGTTATCATCCGCTCAAAGGCGCAGGCAAAAGCTCTCAGTGTTGCACTATCTAAAAACAAGGAGCTCGGTCGCTTCATCAAGAAACTGCGAGTAGAGGGCGGTTATGGAGAGCCTATGCATGTTATTATGCGTTGTGCGCCTAATATAACCGACATCTTCCTCTCGCTCGAGATTTACTCGTCCGATAGCACGAGTGGACTGTGCAAAGGCCTCAGACTCATCAATCCAACGCGCCTCATTCTGCGGGACGTTCAGGACAAAACTTTGGAGAACAAAAGCCTTTCCCAGCTTTTGGACGCCATGTACAAACTGATACCTGAGCAGTGGGATCGCTTGGTGCGCATAATTCATATGATATCTCGTGTTTCCAGAGTTAACCTCCCCGTCAGCGTGTCTTCCATTGCCCGTATGTCAACGCAACCGAGCACGCACTACTAGCCACTCTTCCCTTGATAAAATCCAAACGACTACGCACCCTCTTCGTCCCCAACATTGACGCGGTAGCTTGGTGCTATGTGGTATTCCAAGACTCTCCTCTCGAAGTTATTCACATCGACAAGTTCGATGCCAATGACGACTCTCTGGATCATCTGCTTTTCGATAAATATCCCGCCCTTGAAGACCTTTTGAAATTCCCAGCAGACGCGTAATTTTTTGATCACCTTTTCATGGCACGCTTTTAACTAAGGTGTGTAGATCGTGTGGCGGGGACACAGTTCCAGTCATCGCTCCGGCCTCCAATCCGTTGTTCGTACCCTTAGAAAACGCACCAGCGGCGGCCCAAGACGCCATCTGGGCCCGCGTCTTGTATTTCGCAATGTCCAATCGTAAACACGGTGCAGATGATCTGCCCAGGGCAGCGCTTCTAACGGTTTCCAAAACATTCCATGTGAGCATTCACGCCAGAAAAAGCACGTTTGATGTCCTGAAACACCTTTTTAGCGCCTTGGATTGCCTCACTATTGTGCAGACATGACCCTACGCCATTCGACGGATGTCAAAAAACTTGGCTCGATCGTTCTTAAATACGGCTGGCTCGGTCCCAAACTTCGCACACTCGTCTTCGATTACCTTGAATCCCTGCTTGACTGTGATTACAAGTCGGAAGACGGAAGCCGAGGCTGGGCGTTGAAACTGTTATCGCGGACGAGCGGCCTGGTGCGCTTTGGCCCGGCCATTGAGCCCAATCCGTCGCACACCGGATGCTTTGGATTCGACGCGACGATTTCTTGGGATGGTTTTGAAGCTTTGGCGAAATGTGCCGCCGCCAGACTACAAGAATTTTCGACACGAGTTGCATCCCGGCGCAAACATCGCGTTTCGTCAACTGTATTCAATGATTTCACCGCTCTGCGAACCCTGCGCTGGATATGTCAGGCTGAATTTACTGATATTCATGCTGCGTCGGTCGATGCGCTGGCAAACCTTGAGGAGCTGTGGATCACCGAAGAGGCAGACAGTTCGGTCTTATCTGTATTGTCGCGAATGAAGTATGTTGTGATTCTGTTCATTTTTCCGCGTATTTACAGTAACTTATGTTTTACAGACCTGCAATCGCTTCAGCGGTTCTTCCATGTGACCAGGAGACGAGCTGCACCGAGTTCCTTCGAGCGCATGGTTCCAAGTTAACCGAAGTCGCAATTCTCGCACAAGAACTGTCGGCTCCCGGTTTCGATGTATACTCACTCTGTCCTCATCTGCACACGATTGCTTTTGTTGTGGGATCGGGAGCGGTGCGTTCATGTTTGAAATGGTCACTGTTGCAGTTCGATGTTCATTGATCAAACCAGAAACGCGTTCCAGCGATCAAAGATATTCTTCCGCGTCAAACAACTCCTTCGTTATCGAAAATCATTATGGAGCCCCCAGAACTCATGACTCCCCTCCATAAGTATGTTTGTCACGTCCTTTGATCACTGTATCCCTTATATTTTTCAGGGACAAAGAGCGAATCGCGGCATGGGATATTTTCTTCACTAACTTCCAATCCAGGAGACTCCCAAATTTGCGAGAGATTGAATTCAAGTGTTTTACATGGCCGACCACCGAGTGCGTGCTATGAACAACAAACACTGACGAGCTAATAACTTCTACTTCAGGCGGGATATTGCTAAGAACTGTTGGGTGCGATGGGCCGAGGGCTTGGTTTCGCAGAATATCAATCTTTTGGACAGGACGGGGACGAAGTGGAGGTCACGATTGAAGTGAACTGACATGCTAATTATAACGGTCGCTTGATGCACAGAACTGTACTTTTACTGAAGCACTGCCAGTTTACTAACTAGAGAATTGGATTTGCAATTGCTATTTGAATCGATCGTCGAGGGCGAGATTCAAGTGACCGGTGCGTTATGATAAGTACCAAAACCAAACCAAGTACTTATTTTCAGTCAAAGAACTGTTCGCTGCATAATTGCGGGGATCGCGTCCAACAAACGAACGCGTTCTGTGTGCTACAGTGTCACATCACTGATCAGCTGACCGTGACTTGACGTGTCTCTGCCCTGGTTCTTTGTTCTCTTTGTTCAAGCCAAATGGGGGACAAAACAAGCCTCGAGGCGCTAGGCCTATATAAAGAGACTCCTTTCGGTGACTTGGGCGAATCTTTGTTCTCCTTTGACTCTTTGTGTTAATCGCAGAGCTTCACAAGAGACCCAGCAGTCCCAGGCCACTAAGTGACAACTTGAAGTTCACTAGGCAGATTCGAAACGGTATGTAAGATTGAATTCCACCGATTGATGTCGAGTCGAGCGAGTTGAAGCACATAGGCTCGCTCAGGATGTCAAGCGTCCCGCTCCCCGACGAGATCATCTCGGAAATCCTCGCGCCGACCTTGAAAATATCCGATGAATTGTTCAGCGATACCTCTGAGGTGTCACATTCGCAAATCGTTCGGGTGAATCGACCTCTACCTGTCTTGTCGTCTGCAAAGCATGGCTCCGCGTCGCTACTCCCCTCCTCTACAACACAGTCCCTCTCCGTTCCAAAGCTCAGGCCAAAGCTCTAAGCGTCGCACTCTCGGGCAACAAGGAGCTCGGTCAGTTCATCAAGAAGTTACGAGTCGAAGGCGGATATGGGCAGCCCATGTACACCATCTTGCAATACGCACCGAATATCACGGATATTCTTCTTTCGCTTCAGCTCTACTCTGCAGACAATACGACCGGATTATGCAAAGGCCTCAAACTCATCAGCCCGACTCGTCTCATTCTTTGGAATGGCCGATCCATTTTCCGAGAGCCGGACAACAAAATGATTTTGCAGCTCGTGAATACACTCTGTCAATGTATTCCAGAGTGGAATCGCCTGGTAAAGATGCAGCTGTTGCTCCGCTTACCTGCGCTTACTCGCCCTCTTTTCTGTTAGTGCATCTTCGGTTGTCCGTTTCATAGCCCCACAGCTCGCGCCTTAAAGCTCGTTCTTCCCATTGCTGAAGCAAAACGGCTTCGCACCCTCGTACTCCCTCGACCTCTTGCCGTCCCCTGGGCCTATGAGAAGCTCAAAGGTTGTCCTCTAGAGGTGATTCAAGTTAAATTCAGGGAGGACTTATGGATAGGCGAGAACGAACTATCCTATGAGAAAAATTCGGTGATCATGGCCCTGGTCCGATACATGGATGGACGGTAAGTGTCGAGCTGGAAAGATTTTGCCCCTTCTCAAATATCATTCAGCCCGCACGGAAGGCGGGAAGTCGCGGTAACGCCCATTATCTTGCCCTCGCTTAATCCGTCCTTCGTTCCTCTGGCCAACGTACCGCACGGCATCAAGGACAAAATTCTAGGTTTGGTTCTATATTTCGCTATGCCCGACGAGGAAGCTATGCATGCAACCCGCTGCTGAGTTCTCTACAAACGGCGAGATCTCGCCCAGGTTGTCGCTGCTTTTGGTGTCTAAGACATTTCACGTAAGAGCTCCCGCGCATTCTTCACAAGTCTGATACGAGTTTTCAAGCGGCTTGCGTTGCCTCACTACTATGCACACGTCACTATCACACATTTCATTGATGCAGCATGCTTCATCTCGATTCTCGCAAAGTACCCTCAGTCGGGCCTGGCGTTCGCAGCCTCACATTCTGCTCGATTTATCCCGAATACGACTACCCCGAGCTGGAGAACGCTCCTGACGGGAAGACTGGGCCTCCATCATGCTTGCGCAAACCACAGGATTGCTTCGGTTCGGGGGCGGCGGTCCCGATGCCCCTGGGCACGCCGTTGGGAATTTTGAGCAGTTCGGGATGAGGAGAACGTCGGTTTATAGCTACTGGAATTTCCCAGCCCCTTTCTCGCCTCCCCGGACTTCGATATGCTGGGAGGCATTTGAGAGGCTGGCGAAATTCGCAGGTTCGACGCTACTCGAATTCTCCGCGCCCCTCCGAGCAGAGAAGCCCGTTTCGGCTACGATAATTGACGAGTTTCCCATGCTTCAGAAGCTTAATTGGACAAGCGAGGTCACATTCGACGACAGTGAATGCCCATCCGTCGACGCGTTGGCCAACATGAACGAGTTATGGGTTACCAAGGCATCTTCGTCATTTCTCTCTTTGTTGACGCAGATGAAGTACGTCGTATCTGGTCGTCGTGAATCCGTTTGCTGATGGTTTACAGACTGCATTCCCTTCGTCGCCTCGTCTATTTGACATCTGAGTTGTCCCAATTCATTCCTAGAGGTGCACGGGGCCAAATTGGCTGAACTCGTCATCTGCGTTAATCAAGGCCGACACTTTGAAGTCGAAGATATACACTCTGTGCCCAAACCTCTCTTCCATATCGATATATGGGTCTACATTGTACCCAGTTGGTACATCCTTCATCAACAAGCCACTACTAACAGACTGCCTGCTAATAGGTTCAGATCGTTCAAGATATTTGTCCGCGCGAAATGGTTAAGTCCCTCCGTAAAATAATCTTGGATCTTGACGGGTTCGGCAGGTATGCAGCAACCGTCCCCTTGTCGCCCAGTATTTTGACCGAAAATGTTCTTCCAGTGACAAGAACACCATCAGCGCTTGGGACACTTTCTTTCGCAAGTTCATGTACCAGCGCGATTTTAATCCTGGTGAGCTGCAGGTGAGTGGTTTAGCTGGCCGACGAACGAGTACGTGCTGTATCCACGTGCGCACAATTCTCGATACTCATCCTTTCTCCTAGACGAGATATCAAAAAGAGCGAATGGGTCCGTTGGGCAGAAGTCTTGGCCCGTGGTGGTCTAACTGTGACCGATAAAGCGGGGACGAAATGGAAGCCCAGATTGCGGTGAACCAATGCATCGGACCTAGATAATATAGCCAATTCCTTTGTATCACGCCCCTCAATCTTTCCTCCAATACCCATGATCTTTCTTTCAATACACTACAAGAATCGGACTCGATTCCTAGTCTCTCTAGACAGACGCTTTATCGTTTCTACCTCGTACCTCGCTCAATAAACTTTTATTCCAGGATTCGATCGGTATCATGATAACTGGGTTCAATGATGACAGTCGCTCGAAAACCAGAGAGAATAGCAGACTTCCTGCAAAGTGCTACGATGCACCTTCCAAGACTCGAAGTCCCCGAATATCTGAGGCTCCGCCAGACCACAGCCTTCGCCAAGCCTTCGCTATCTAACCTAATGCTGGCCTTAGGGTATACTTAGCCGTTGCAAGAGTCCTCAGCAAAACCGGGACATCTTCGTGAACATCCCTACGAATCAGGGTCGTTGCACAACACCGTTTCCATATGTTTTGACGTGGGTCACTGGCCATTGCCATGACAAGCGGCACCTTCCTAATTTGGACACGGGCGGTAGTTTTGCTTTGTTTGTTTGACTTGCCTTTGCCCTTACCCACGTTGTTCTTGGTGGTAAATGCGGTAGCCTGGCTCTTTTGCTTCCTTCTTTCATGCTCTGCCTGGCGTACTGCAGTCTAGATGACCACTCGCCGACCTCCTTTGACGCAGAGACTTCGCCCTTCTTCTCAGGTCTATCTTGGATCGGATTCCGCCTATTCCAGCTATCTGTCTTCTCCCCCGGACCTCCCAGACCTCCCGGAGCCTCCAAGCCCAGGTTCAAGCAGCAGCACCTCTACTTCTGGCTTGCCCTCACCCCCCGCGACCAACTCGACGGGCAGCGGCAGCACCGGTGACCCAGGAAGCATCGCTTTTCGCGGTGGTACGGGTGGCGCCCTGAATATGCTCAATGGCTCAAACATCAAGACCTTTCATGCTGCATTCGAGACTGCAGATCACTCTGCAGACCACGATGACGACTACGACGACGATAACGACGACGAAAATGGCGAGGATAACACCGCTCGCCTCAATCACCAGCGCAGACAGAGTGCTAGCGAGAATGTTCTGGCGCTGCAGCGGGTCAAGAGTCTCACTCAACGAAATAAGATTGTGCGTGGTTTGGTTTTTTATCGTCTTTGCCAGCTGTCTGATCAGAGATTCGCTTTTTCTCTTGTTTTCATTATCTCGCCACTCGATGTCCCTTTGACTCTGTTTGTCGACTGCTCTACTTGTGTGCTATCCTCGATCTGGCTTTTCTACCTATTCGGCTCTTTTCATCGGACACTGGGTGGCGACTTGCCTTGGGCCGTACTTCACTGGGCTCGTTTTTTACCCGAATCCACTGCTCACCAGGCCTCGACAAGCTGTCTTCATTCTCGCGTCACGGCTCTCCCCGCGCCTAGCGCTGGAAACAGCAGCGCTCGGAGATCTTCTATAAACCGCTCTCCCCCCGCCCCGTCTTCTTCCGCCTCCGCCTCCGACTCGCTCTCCAACTCCAACTCCAATTCCAATTCCGCCTCCAGCTCCTCCCAGTCCAGCTCCCGCCCCTCCATCCGCCGCGCACGCACGCAAGAACCTCACCACCAATCAGGCTCCGACACCGAACGAGACGACAGCTACGACCACGACCCAGAGATTGTCGTCCGCCGACCGACAACGCCGATCGGCCCGCGACAGCGCCCTCGTCTCTGCCCCCGCGAGCCCGCAGAAACATCTCACCGCGTCGTCGCACTCGTCGGCTCGAGCACGCGGTCGCCCCGGCGGAACAGGCTGTCGAATTTGTCGTTGAGCACCAGAGCGTGTGGAATGAGGGGCGAGGGAGCGAATCCGAGCTCGCCGGAGGATGTGACGAGGGCGGCGTTGGCGGGCGGGTGGCATTCTGCGAGACGCACACCGTCGGGGGCGTTCAGCGGAGCGTCGACGGCGAGGGCGGCTGAATATGAGTCCGACGACGGCGGCGACGGGGAGCGGGGGGAAGAGGAGACAGCCGTTGCCCGAGGGAGTGGGGGGGTGGGGAGTTCGTCGAGTAACGGCAGGGTGAGTGGATCTACTCTTTCACAGAAATAGGAATGCAGCTAACCAATTTCGTAGTTCTCGGCAGAAACCTCCGACCTCGCCACCACAGCACGACACATCGCCGAACAAGCGTCACTCGCTTGCGGGGTCCACTGCGTCTACTTCTTCAACGTCGTTTGCGGGGTCGTCGCTGTGGGCACCGCGCATTCTAACTCGACGTCCTCGACTTCGACGATTGGGAGCACGGTGCAGGACGTGAACAGCGGGCGTCGACGGTGCGCGATCTGACGAGGCGGCATCAGGCGCGGTACTACAGCGAAGATCTCGGCAATCACAGTATAAACGGCGGGGGAGGGCGACGAGCAAAGGGAGAGGAGACAGAGTTTGCGGGCGGGGAGCGCAGAGAGTGCGTTGGGGAATGCAGTTGGTGGGAGGAGTTTGATTGGGGAGGGGTTGAGGGCGGCAGGGTTGACTGGACGGGTGGACAGGATGGGTGGGGGGAGATGTGTTTCAGGAACGGGACGCCGGCGAGGGTGGAGTGGGCGGATGGGCAGCGGAGTCGGGAGTGTCAGTCGGCAAGGGGGCGCTCTTGGGAATGGGCATGGGAGGGCGGCGACGGTCGTTGGACTATACGGCGTATGACCGAGATGACGGGGATGAGCCGCGGACAGCGCCGCTGCTACGGACGTATCGCAGTAGTGCGCATGTACTCGAATCGGCCGGGGCGCGCGCTGGGAGTGCGCGAGGGACGGTATCCGGATCGCGGGATGTCTGTTGAGCGGGATCTGCGAGACGATCGGGAGCGGGAACGGCATGCGGCGCCTAGTCCGAGTCCGTTTGGGAGCGTGGCGTCGAGGCGGCATGGGAGCGGTGGTGGTGGGAGTGGGCAGCATGAGCATACGCGGTTGATGGTGGATAGTCTCGCGATGTTTGAGGGGCATTTGGCGCGTGTGGGTGGGACGGGCGATCGTTACGGCGCAGGATCTTGCGCAGAGTGCGCAGAAGCTCGTTAATACGGCTGAGCGGCTCAATGCGATTTTGCGGGGCGGGGACGAAACAGGCGTTGGAGGAGCAGATTGACGCGGAGGTGAGTGGGGTGGATAGTAGGTGGGGGGCGGTGGCGCAGATGCGCAGGATCTGGCGGAAGTGTGGCGGAGGGTTGGAGGGGAGTATAGGGAGGGGGCTGAGGGTGAGCGATGAGCTTGTGCGGAGTGTAACGGGTTTGCTGTTGGGTGTTGGACGGGTTGTGCGTGATTTTGGGGAGGGCAGGGGCTCGGATGAAGGGAGGAATAGTGCGAGTCCTGATGCTGGGCGGAGGAGCGTCGAGTCAAGGCGTAGTCTGGATAAGGACGAACGGCGAATTTCGGCTGGGGGGCAGGGACAGTTGCGCTTGGGGGTGAGGCCTTCTAAGCGTGCTGAACACGCGGCACGAGCCGACCCCGCCTAGTATTCCACGCACGGGTACTCCAGCTTCACGGCGTCTGCTGACGCCGCGGGAGCAGCGCGAACTTCAGGCAAGCGCTGGACTGGTCGCGTCTGATTCGCAAGAGACAGTACAGCCAAAGAAACGGGACGATGACCTACGAACCATCCCCCACACTGCCTCGCGCAAACAAAATCAATCTACTCTAGATCGCAGTCGCACCCTCCCCTCCCATCTCGATCCCAAAACCCCTTCCCACTCTTCCCTCGGAATCTGCCTCAACTCTCCGCCGTAATCAGACCACCGGCAACTCTTCGCAACGGCGCCGCACCATCACTAGCTCTACTGTCCGCGCGCCCGGTGGCCTACTCCACTCTGCAACCCCCACGACCGCTTTGACCCCTCACACCGTGTCCAACTCGCCGAACGAACTTCGAGGGTTCCGAGGCCCGCATGTCGTTCCCGTCTCTTCCCCGATCAGATTCAGACAAATCCGTACCGCCTACCCGCTCGCGCAACAACACCGTCACTTTCTCCCGACCCTCAAAACGTCGCACTAGCAGGTCTTCAAATGCAACACGACCGCGAACGCCAACGGACGATCTCAAACTCGAATAATCAGTTCGATGCCGCTGCGATAGCCAGTGCAGCTGCTGCAGGCCCGTCGTCGCGATCGGACGGGGAGAAGGTCACGCCGGGGAAACGAAGCACGCTTGCAGTGCGCGACCGGCCGCGGGCGTCTTTGGATGGAGGGGATTCAGTTGGTCCTAGTCACGCAGCTGACCGGAGCGCCGCAGCTGGTTTGTCGACGCTGGGGCAGAAGCGGGAGAGGAGGAGGACGGTCACTGATATCTGGCCTCCGAACGGGTCATAACGACCGGTCTCCTCTTCCAGCTTTCCGCCTCTCGCTACTATTCTTGTGATTCGTGTGCGTTCTTGTTCTTGATTTCTTGCACTCTGTCGTCCTGATTTGTCCCCGCAGGTCAAATACCGTTTCTTCTGTGTCTTATTATTATGCCTCTCGCGCGCGCCCCCGCACCCGAACAACCTCATCCGGCTGCGCGAGACGTTCTCCGTATCCAGAACTGTCCATATCGTTTTCCCCTCTTTCTTTTTTCGTTGTACATACTTGCTCGCTTCGAGAACGTCCTGCCCCCCTCGTCGTGTACAACTGTCTCTCCCTCTACCCCCGTGTTTTTTTATTTTGATGTCTCAACGTACGTACTCTTCTCTCCAGGGTTTTCAAAACGCATAGTTGTAGAGCAGCACAGGCTTTCTTTCTCCTCTTTCGCCCTGCGATCGACCACCAAGTACTATACGGTTCGATGATTCGCTAAGTTACTACATAAAAAATAATGATATGCCTGATATGCTGCTTGGTTGGGTGTGGATTTGAAGCCCTTGAACCGATTTTTTCGACGGGGAAACGAAAAATCGGAGCGTGACACAAGTTGAACGGTGACACAACATCTTTTTTGCTTTTTTTTGAGGGGCGTGTAGCAGCGAGTTAAGTACGATTTCCAACATAGAAAGAGGAGGAGCGCGTATAGCCTCCCCCATCCCCTTCCACCGCAACGGGCTCAAGGGCAACCCATCACGGCTTCCGGGCCGACCAAGTCGGTCACTCTCGCGCGCCAAATATGGAGGCCTCGGACTTTAAAACCAGGCCAGACTGTCTTGCAAAAACCTCTCGAGGAAACGCGTCTCCCGCGTCCGCGCCTACAGCGCGGGTATGTGGGGCTTCGGCTTCCCCTTCAACTCCGGCATCCCGATAGTCAACCCGGAGGATCACCACCGTTCAGCCATCATCGAACGGTGACACAACATCGATGCATATGATTTGTGCGTACAGTCATTGCGGGCGACTCTGAACTTGCAATTGTGTTCCCAGGAATCCCTGCCTCAAGTTGCTCTCTTTTCCGAACTTCCACCACCATCGACACCAAATCGACTGGCTCTACGGCAGATTTCAGCGCTTGGTGTGCATGATATCGATAGAGAGTGCTTTATAAGTAACTTAGAACTCTCGAGAGCTTTTTTCACACGGCTCCCCGCCTGCAGCTGGCTTCCGATGTCTCTCGCTCTCAGGTCTGCTTTCTAGCCTCGTTCCTACCCACAGCCCGCCCCGTATCCCCCCCTGAAACTTGCAACCACCTCTCTCCTCCCCTTTCACCCAGTACAACGTCTCGGAAACCTCTTGAAAATTTGGCATCGAATACGCATATTCTGTTCTCAAACTCGGGGACTCAAACATCATGAACAACAAGTAATTACTAATGCATGCGGAAATCTCAAGTTCATTGGAGTAAACAAAACTTTTCACCGCGTCCAAGCACACTTATATCGGTCCGTTTACGGTACCGGTTTGCCTAATAAGCTCCCGGTCTCTGCGCGCGGCAAATTTTTACCAAGCGTTCAGTATACAAGGGGAAAACATCTTCCGAGTTCATGATTTATGGTGTGCTACACACTTTACCAAACCACTACTAGTGCAAGTAACAGATCCTGGGCGCTCAGAACAAAATTTCTTAAAAGTTCGACCTTGAAGCCAGCCCGCCCATTTTCACCTCGCCAGTCTGACCTTTGAAACCGCATTCGACTTCCACTCCTCCGGCAACTTTCTGAGCCGAGAAATCAACTTGCCCTTGGCAGTCCCCAACCTCGTAAGGGCAGGTCGACCGTCCCCTTCGACTCCCGATGCGTCGTGGTGGGGTCTCCAAAGAAGGTCTTTCGATACGGCAGCTTTGCGCAGTGGTCCGGCGGCTCACCCCCATTCCAGGGATACCACTCGACGAATCCAACCTGGCTGCTGGTGATACCGCCCACCCCCGAAGGGAGCTTATAACTCCCCGATGTGCACCCGGCATGGGTGACCGTGTCGACGACGGTGCCGACCCCAGTGCCCCGACCAGAGCTGATATACCACCTCCAAATTGTAAGTGCGGCCGTACACGCCATTCCAGTCGACGCTGCAGGATACGCCGGCGCCGCCGTCTGCTCCGTCATGGCAGTTTGCGTCGGTGCTGGTTGTCCCATCGATAAAACTCGAGAAGGCGGCGTGCAGCACCGATTTACCGTTGCCGTCCGGATGAGGCTGGAGGCCTGTGTATCCAACGGCGGACCCGTTGATGAAGGTGAATTGCTTGGCCAAGTAGTAGCCATAGATGTGGTCGGCTTCGAGGATGGCCATGGGGAAGGTGATGTCCCATGAGGCCGGCCCGAAGGGACGTTGGTCATAGACCAGTCGGCGATCCCTATGAACGCGTTTGCGCCGACAGCGAGGGCCAGGATCAATGTGTTGGGAGAGACTCTCATTCTGCGAGCACTGGTGAATAGTTTTTCATCTTGTGTGGATTTCTGCTCACCTGTAAAGATAGGACGTCGACGAGGGGGCGTTCTTTTCAGGATTGCCGGACGTCTTCGCTTCTTATACCAAGAACGAAGAACAGCATTTCTCGAACCATGTAAGCATAGTCCAAGTTGGAGCCTCTCGGGTGCTTAATGAAAAAAGTATTGGGGCGCGCGTACCTCAAATTTCTGCAACGGTAGTGGCAATGAAATGAATCAATGGGCTTTAAAGGGGGAAGAAAGACTTAATCGTCACCAAATCGCCACACGTCGAGTCGCTCAGCAGTGTGAAATCAATTTGGATTGCGATCCAGGCGGGCACACTACGGTAGCCGGGATCGATAGGGCGGGTCAATAGCGACGAGTTGGTGACGAGCGTTTACTAGCCACTAACGGCTGGATAGTGGCTACGGAGTTGGGGGAAGGAGAGGGCGTCGAAAGAGAATGAGTCAAGTGCGAGCAGGGGAGCGAGATGCGTGGCGCGTGACTGGAGAGGAAGCATGGGGCCAGTGACAAGTAATCGTTGGTGGTGGAGCGTGAGGTGGGATCCGAGGCCTCAGGGTTACGCGTCGACGGCCATAAATCGCTGTCTGCAAGTGATATCGATTCACCCGCAACCTTCTCTTCTCTGCTCTCGCTCCAACTGCACGAAGCAGTAGAATGCACCGCTCGGCTTCCGCCATGTCTTCCATTCGATATATACTGCATCCTTTCAGCCTCTCAGCCTTTCAGAATGACTCATCAGAATCTCCTTCGTTCGACTCATGAAAAGGAAACTCTTTTGCCAATATTCATTCCCATGTTCTCGAGCTCAATCTTCTGTCTTCATTCGAATTGAAACTCACTGTCGACAACCTCGAAAATCAAGCCGCCACCCAATCACAAATTAACTCAAAGACTTGTCCTTTCTCTTCCTTGGCCCCTTCTCTCCGTCGCTTCAACCATTTCTATTACCAAAACTTCTGGCTTCGAAGCTCGGACCAAGTTCTCGTCTCGCTCACTGGCCACGGCTGTGACGGCGTGAACCCTGCATCTTCAATGCTCTCGAGAAACAGGAATCAGAAGGTTTTGACTCCATGAATGGCGTAACGCAGGACGAAGTATTCGAATGTGCGACATGGCCGCTATCCAGCCCTGGCTCCCCCCCACTCCAAGTGTTCCAGAGGGAAAATCAACGCGTGTAGGTCAAGTACATCCCGGCGAGTCATTGTCATTGAAATGGGAAGGCACTCAATAGCATTGACTCCGTTGAGTGGTTTATGCGAATTGAATGCATAAAGCCGTCGTGCCGGAAATATTGAAGCAGAGTGGTACGACGCAAGGCAGATTCTTTTTTCGAGTTCCCACTCACGGCTTTGACGCGGAATGAGCAGGCCGCATGACAACCATACTTGTGGAATACCATCTCTCAAGGGCCTGCAACGTGCGCGGGTGGATTGTTCAAGATTTATGCAAGTTTGTTGCAAGTTTGACGCAAGTTCATTTGAATCATTTCATTGTAGATCAGCATCAATGGTCCGCTGCCAGCTTTGAGCGGGGTTGTTCCTAATTCGAGTCGCCCGAGCCGCATTCGAAGAACTACTATTACCAGCTTGAAGCGGCGGCACCAGGAGCAAGAATATGTTTCTATTCCAATCCTTGCCCTGCCTTTCGCGAACGAAAAATTCTAAGAGCCTTCCTAACGGCCGCAGCCAATAACGAAGTCCCCCTTAACTTCGCAGTGCTAGAGCTATAAGATGTTCTACAGCGAGCAGTTTGGAACTTCAAGCTCAAATCTCCTCTGAGTCCAGCGCTTGAACAGACATGGTCAATTTCCTTCACAACATCACCGCTCTCCGCCGGTATCGCCACACTGGTCAACATTGTCGACTTCAAAGAACAACTCCTCAATCTCAATGGAGCCAACTGGGTAGTTGGCACACACCCGTCATCAGCTACCGCAGGACTGCTGGCGCGGAGAACCAGGATGCAAGTGGTTCCCAATTTTTCTTCGAGTGCGAAGATATTGATGTTTTCCTTATCATTCGTAGTGGGTGCTCATCCCTCAAGCTAACAGTAGTACATTTACTATCCAGAGCCTCGCGAACCCCGCGCTCTTCGTGTCTTATGGCACGGCGCTCACCGAAGCTGGACCAGTTGTCAACTCCCAGACCGTGGGATCCACCTCGAAGGCGATCGTCTTCAAGATGCAGACCGTCGAGAGCGGGCCTGCAGTCAAGTAAGTTCAATGTTGGATACCAACTTTTTTGTCCTGAAGCACCTCTCACGACTCGCCAACACAGTCTAATCGACACGGCCACCGGAAACGCCTTGACTTCCTGGGCCACCGCAGACGCTGGCAATAGCGGCGCTCCGGTTCGTTTTCTGACGGCTGGACAGTAGCACAAGGATTACTAAATCTCTGAACCTCAATAGGGTCACTATGGAGGGCTCTCAGCATGCCTCTGTCGTTCACGCAGAGTTTCAACATCACTGGAGTCTGAGGTTAGTTTTCCGTATTCTTCTCTACTAGTCACACCGAAAATAATGAACTTTCGGGTCGCCCGATTTTTGACCCGAAAAGAAAAGTTTCGGGTTGAAATTAGGCTCATCCGAAAATTTCAGCCTATTCGGATTGTTTCGGTCAAGATTTTAGACGGCCCCGAAAGAAATCACGAAACAGAACCTTCCGGTCTTGTTCCAGGTCAGCCGGAACCCAGCCGAAAGTCAAAGTATCAGATGAAGAATCGGCAAGCCCGAAATGGAAGTCCGAAATGTTTTGTCCGGATTGGGAATAAGGGCGTCGAAAACAAGACCCAGAACATTTCGTTATAGGCCATGTTTCGGTCTGCCCGAAAGTTATAACCAACACTATAAGAATTGACCTACATTTCGGCCGCCTGATTGAAAACGAAACATATTCTTTAGGCTTAAGTTCTGGACGACACGAAATCAAACCCGACACTCAAAATTTCGGACCGCCCGAAACGTCATCGGCGGATGGTCCGCCGCCCATCGGCGTCTTGTCTGCGGGCAATCCGCTTCTCGTCGGTGGTCCGTCCGCGGAGTGTCTGCGGGCAGGCTGCAGAACGTCGTCTCAAAACTCTTAGTAGTAGACCGGTGGGATATATTTCTGGGAACTGCTCCACCGTGTTTTAAAAGACAGCTATGTGAAAATGCGAATTGAGATAAGAAGGGAAAGAATGTAGCGGGGGGAAATGATTGAGACGACAAGATACAAGAAGATGACTGTGATATAGGTGTAAGTAGAGGTTTGTGATTGTGAAGCTGGAAGAAAACTTAATTGGTGCTACCATATTCGTCGAATGTCAACTATGATCTTTCAAACGATGGAACTATTCGAAGGGTCAGCTGAAGATGAGCACAGATTTTAGATGAGAAAAGGATAAGCAATGTTTGAGTTGAACAAATGAAGCATCGGATACGAGACGATGAGCGGATGACCGAGAAGAGGATAGGCAATATGAAACAGGATGGGCAGCTGAGAGACGCAGAATGGCAGATACGAGGTAATGAGCGGCAGAGGAGAGCAGCTGAGATGAGAGGTTGAGCAGCAGAGCGGCATAGTGGTGAGAGATGATGAGCGGCCAATGAGATTTGAACTGAGCGGGTGATGTGAGACAATGAGCGGGGGACGAGCTGACGGTGAGCAGACGATGAAAAAGATGAGATCAATGAAGGCTGCGCGGACGGACGAGCATGGTAATGTGGCGAAGAGCGGCTGATGAGAGAAGATGAGCGATGGCCTATTACAGAGTGGTAAAGGCTGGGAGCGCATCATCTGGATTCTGCGGGAAGATGAGCGATGGCCTATTACAGAGTGGTAAAGGCTGGAGCGCATCAATCTGGATTCTGCGGAAGTATAGTAACACAGACTGGACAGCTTCGGTTAGGCTGCCCGGCACAACTGCCGAGCTGATCGGGTGTGATTGATTGACCGTTTGGGATGCCAGGACCCCGTAGCCCACCTCTCAAGCCACCCATGTGCGTATCGATTATTGAATGCATAAATCCCAGGGCCACGCGTCCGCGCGTAGGAAATCCCACGCAATAGATACCTATAATGTTCAATAATCGGGCAAATTGCTCATGAATTCAACCCTCCCACACAAAACCCTCGCATTGAATCCAAGTTTATCCAACAGAGACCAATTTTCATCAACAACAAGTGAGTTTACCATCGCATTGGCCCCAAGCTCAGCTTGATAGAAACTCGAAGGACTCGGCTTTCAGAGACTATGTTTCCCCGCTCTGTTACATTGACACTGATTAAGTTCAACTGTGAAAGTTTGACTTTCTATTGGAGTTCCCGCGACCAATGCCAGTCCAGCTAGGAAATAACTTTGATTTGTTCGTTCATTCAGACTTACATTTATGACCGATTCAGGCGGGTTTCTAATCTCCTGCAAGTTGTCTATTATGAATTTTTGGGGGTTTGACGAACTCCGACGCCAAAATGGCGAGGTAAGATTACTGCTTGCCCTTCTGAGAACTCACTTTCAATGCCCCGCAATCAATGGTTATATCCTTGAGTGTGCCTGGTTAACTTTCTGTTATAAATCTATGAAGACCAACAGGAGGCTCACCACCTCTTATACAGCAGCATGAACACCGTGTCGGACGAAGAAACTCATTTTAATGCGGAATCCGTCGTGTAGCTCCTGCCTCTTCTGCGTAGCCCCATGTTCCCTGGTGTCATCGCATCTTTACCTCGCGATGTTGCCACTTCGGCGATGTCAAATAATTTTTGAATTTCTTCCCCAGGGCAATTTTTGAAGCCTCCGAGTCAAGCTGAACTTTGCGCAAGACTGGCACCACAAGAAAACCTGTTGAGGGAACAACGAGGTACTGCCCCTCAACTCGAGTTTTCTGAACAGTTTATTTGCAGTTTATGCCAAATTCTCGGTAGCGAAACCCTAGCTCGAAGGGAATGAAGTCTTCTCTCCGACAACATTTCTGAACTTTGGGAACAGTGTCTGATTTGGCTGTTCAACTCGTGGCACACTGGCACAGACGAAGATGTTTGGGACAATCAACACCGGACAGTAATTGCACCTTTGAGTCTCAGTTCAGAACTGACGCAAGCGGCGGGAATTGTCAAGATCAAAGGGAACTCAGCTGAAGGGAAGCCCCCCGCTGCAATTCAACAATTTGTGGGGACTCCGAAGTTTAAACACAATAGATAACTCTGTTTACTGGTCCTGAGGTAGAAGCGAAGTAAGGGTCATTGTGAAGTACCAGACATCAGGTACGAGATAAATTAGAAAGAGGTGTTCATACGGCTTGCAATACCCCAACCAGAGATATCTTTTATAATTAGGAGCTCAACCGCATGGTCGTAGTAACACACAGAATTATTTATTCTTCGCCTCAGATTGGAGACGAACCAAAAAAAGAAGTGCACATCTAGAAGTGATAAAGTAATTGCTTTGTGAGTGTCTGCTAGGACTGGCGACTAGCTAGAAATTGGCCTCGAGATAGGTTTACACTATTCCGATGAGGTTTGAGCATTTAATGGACTTTCCCCGAGACGTGTCAGCCAGGAACGAATATTCGAAAGTTGCCTTGACGCCAAATGATGCAATCATGGGGGATTCCCACGGTTCAACCCATCCGCGCCGGTGTGGTTAATGAAGTCAATTTAGTGAAAGTATGAAGTGAGAAGGGAGGGGTATAT
Organism: Favolaschia claudopus; assembly: GCA_037176885.1. NCBI lineage: Eukaryota > Fungi > Basidiomycota > Agaricomycetes > Agaricales > Mycenaceae > Favolaschia > Favolaschia claudopus. Next base: position 30,411 of record JAWWNJ010000369.1, read on the forward strand.
AGCTGATATTGGGAGAGCCAGATAGAGGTGGGCTATATGTAATTCAGGTGATTTCAATGTGAACAGGTATAGCTGATAGAGCTTCAAGTTCGGCCGAATCAGGCTTGTAACAGATCTAGTTCGATGGAAAAACATGAATTCAAACAATGATAGAGCTTACAAGTACCTCACCACTAGAACGGACACAAACTAAGCAAGACCACCCCGATTCCCGAACAAGTCGGGGTGACTTCAAGCGCTGGTGTTCGTCGATATGATACATTCCAATTCCTCGAAATTCTTCGTCGGATCCATCTAAAGCTTATACTTCTGGAGATTGGTTGGATACACAGTGGGTTACAGGACACTACCTACAGAGTCTCAAACTGCCAGTATCTCAATCTCGCGTCCACATTGACATTTGAGTTCGAATTAGATTTTTGCTTGTTCCACTGCATGAGGCGAGCTTGTTGTGGGATTTTCGGTACGTATATTTCTCAAGATCTCGCTATAATATGTGAGAATGATGCCCGCACTAGGATCCAACCTTGGATAAAGCCGGAATATTTCAGATTGAAAGTGGTAGATGGCCAAGATGCTGATCCCCATTAGCAAACAAAATTGAGTGGATTCATGTAGCTGTATATTCATGCACTCTCCGTCTCGCTGTTCAAGCGGCAGTAGTGGCCGGCGCATTTGCTACATCACAGCCTGAAGGTTCAGAGAGGGATGTCTCCGGGGTCCTGGCATTCCCAAAACGTCAATCCATCACGCCAATCACAGATGCCGCAGTGCCGTCTCGGCCTAAACCAAGCTGTCCACTCCGTGTTGCCATACGGAAGGTTTATGAAGACAATACTATTCAGAGGGAATACAAGAGACCTAACTGTTCCCGTCGGCGGTCCGTCGGCGAAGTGTCTGCGGGCAGTCTGCTGGACGTCGTCAACCTGTTTGATGATTATTTTGGTGACCTTGCCCTGCTGCTAGTCCCCAAACACTGCAATGCAGAGGAACGAGTCTTTACGAGCGTCAAACAAAGTGGACTAGATCATCTGTCGAGTAAGATCTGTGAGTGATGAAAACCCAAATTGAGCTGTTTTTATGTTAAGCGGTTTAATGAGATCAGTTGTATGTCCCAACATGATTTATTGTTCACAATGTGGTGCAAGATACGATGCCCGTAACGTAGATGACTGGATTGAGATTGTCAAATGGAAATCAAGCACAATTTGTGTTATTTGCCTGACTCCCATGCTCTCACCACTTGATTGAAGTTCGATCAATCCGGGGTAACCTGAGAAGCGGCGATAGATGGGAGAGGATGAAAGGCGATAAATAGCAGATGAGCCACAGATGAGAGGCTGAGCGGCAGGCACATAAGCGGCTGATGTATAAGACGATGAGCGGTAGACAAGAGACGCTGATCAGAGAGATACTGAGCGGGCAATGAGAGAAGATGAGCGATCGCTGATGAGGGCTCCGAAGCATATCAGTGGTTAATATAAGAAAATGAGCGGCGGATGAGAGCAGATGCGCGGCCGGATGAGAAAGGATGAACTGGGGATGGAAGATGATGAGCGGCAGATGTGAGCAGGCAAGAGGCTGTTGTGAGACGATGAGCAGCGGACCAAAGGACTGACTGGCAGTGCGCTTATCAAGATGGGCTCCCTTGCAGACAGACACCATATACTTCCATTGTAGTGTTACTCGCGTCAAAAGTAACTCGGGCGGGTGAAGGAGGAAACTTTCTCCTTTGCCCTGGCGCAGAGTCGAAGGTTTGGCGGCCATGCTCAATTGAGCTTAAATTGAGCTCGACTCTGCCACTGCTTTGTCCAAACTCGAACTCACGAAATTTCCGTCTGAAACAGTGAATAGCATTCATTTACGCAGAGTACTTAACCACAAAACAAAGGACACGTGTGATTGGCATATAGCTAGTTTCTAGCCTAACACCGTTTCGCAGTTCCGATAGTGGTGAGTTCCGCGCTCTTGTTGAGACCAGAGAACTCGATGTGAATGCGCGATAACTGACTTGACCTAGGTGAGCTTCGACTTCGTTCGTTCCAATTCATGATTCTTAAACGTGCGCTGTGACCACTTTCTCGCAGGTCACGTCGAAACGAGGCGAGGGAGGAGGAGGTCGTCACCTACGGCACTGTGGCCACATTTCATGTGAGCAATCATTAATTTGTTTTGAGGACGCTCACCTTCTCTCATGTCCCCATGGCGGCGTTCGAAGGCGGTAGCGAGTAGGGGTAGGTAGGGCTTCAGCATTAGAAAAGCGCCGTTGGAGAGGTCGGGAAGTGGCAAGCTAGACATTGAGGCCGTTTGAGTCGACGAACACTGCATGCGTGGATGAACTGAGGAGCAAAAGGAGGCGGAAGCGACGCGCCTTTGTGCTCCTCAGGTGCGGAGTTCTATCCCAACGGTCGCGTTGTGGGTAATGTAGTTGGCAAGTAGTCGGACGAAGGTGTCGCCACAGCGTTCATTGACTCTACGAGGGTGGAGGTTGGACAGGTTGGGGGCCGACGTCAGCGTCGTGAGGCGGCCGATCCGAGGTTGTGTAGGAAGATGTCGTCGTTGTGGGGGAGTGGCGAGGAGAGCAAGGAGAGAGAGGAGAGACTCACCTTGACGGTGGAAATCATGACACGAAGGGCCGAGCGGGTGTACAAGGACGGTGGGTACTATTGCAAAAAGCACGAGTAGATACTAAGATAAGTAGGCGCTGTTGACGCCGGGGCGAAGTTTGGGGTGGAGTGCGGAGCAAGTCCGAACTTGGACTTGTTTGAGGAAAGAGAGCGGTCGGGGTTGAGCAGAGGATGGCGGCGTGCAAGGTGCATCTGAGTTTGAAGGAGGAACTTCGTGGGCAGCGACGAGGCGACATGTTTCGAGCAAGTTTCGAGGGCAAGGGGCGCGCAATTGGAGAGTCGAGAGTGGAAACCGACGCCGCCAGTTACGTGATTTGACATGATCACATCGGCGCTTTTATTCTCACGCGGTTCATCCTCGTCTGCTCCCGCCGCTCATCATCTTTCTCTCTCCCCCCACCTCGTGCCCGCTGGTCAAGACGACGGATCGCCGAGCCCAGACCTGTCTGCTGCTTCGATAATCCGAAGGTCGCATTCGCTTCAAGCTTCAGGCAGAGCCTCAGAGAGGAAGGGGAGGAAATTGAGGGGCGAGAGAGGATGATGAGTTTTTCGGGTTTTAGAGTGTATGCTCATACCCACATTTGTGAATGCTTTCTTTTCCTCCGTCTCTGCCCAGCTTCATCGCTGTAGCGTCGGCTTCACGAGTCTCATCCCCGAGCGCAGCCCTTATCGCTGCTCAGGACCATCTCAAGCCTGGAGTCCATTGACCTTCATCAACGTTCATCCCCTGGGTGTCTTCCACCGCTCCCAGCCAATGTCCGCAGCCGTGGCGCTTCGAGACCAAATAATTTATAGCAAGCGCTCTACGATTCTTCGATGTGTCGAAATCTATGCACGCCCTTCATTAACGGGATGTCGCGGAAGCCAAATTTTGTTGCGACTGTGCTCCGATGAATAGTCTGTCCATGGCGTTCGGCGTGGGACAAAGCAAAACTCAGGAAGAATGTCCACTCGACACGCCACTCATCCCCCCTTTATTAGCGTCATTCTTATCTAGAGACAGAGTCTGCTTCGGATGTTCCTCACCACAGAAGACCATCGGCAGATGAAAGCCATACAACGAGGATGAAATATTCTGGGGTGATAGAGGCAACGACGACTGTCGGTCAACCTCGCTTTCATCGGAGGATTCTAAGCAAACCAGATGAGGCGATGGTCCACAATGGCAACGGAATTCATCGGAGCTACTCCGTTCATGGCGATTGAATCGAATCTGCCGCATACCAACTTCCATGCCTTCGCCTTAGCCTCCCGCTCTACGTCGCCGCCTCTCGCGATGACCAGACAAGACAAATCAATTTCAAAATCAGCGCCCTAGGGGGAATCCAAAAGAGACACGATGTGCTCGGAGTCTGTACGCCCTGACTTAAAGGGGGGGCACTGTTGCGTGTCGCAGTGTCCCATGTTTTTCGTATCCGTCATCTTTCTTGTTCCTTCTTCGTCATCGGTGTCACTGATATTTTCCAGCCAAAATCACTGGTCCGCGGCGCCATAACCACGCCTATCGTCCACATCTACGACCGGTTCCACCTGAACGTTGTCACTGACAATGTTTTGGTGGCGCTGGCACCGGTCCTCACAACTGGGCGTCCTCCAACGCTTGGCGGCGCCGACACTCCACGACACGTCTTGAAATCCTACCGCAAATGTGTTGACCTCGGCGTCGGCGTCGGCATCGGCGCCCACCCATCCACCTCGTCGGCGTAGGCTGGGTGGATCTGTCGCGGGAATCATAGCACGTATAATATAACTGCGCGTCGCTTTGAAAGTTTTTATAGCGGGAAATGTGCATGAATTTCCATTGTTCACGCTCCTAACTCGTCTTCTAGTAAGACGACTCGGATGGGCGTGTTGAGGTCGGATTGTTTGGGTGGATGACGGATCTAGACAACGGACGGTGAGTTGGAGGTTCAAGCTGTTCCAGGTATCAGTCGAAGACAGAATGAGCGGGCAGTAAGGGAGGGATGACTGGGTGACGGTCGGCAGATGTGGGACGATGAGCAGACGATGAGAGACGATAAGCGGATGGGCGACGGATGTGAGACGATGACGACGGAAGATCAACCAACCATCGTCACAACCTGCCGCTCGCTCTCATGGATCTCATCAGCCGCTCGTCCGCTGCTTGTCGTCTCTAACAACCCGCTCATCTGCCCCTCATCGATTTTATCCTCTCATCAGCTGTTCATATCAACTCGTCCCCTGCTCATCTTTTTTTTTTCACGTCACTGTTTCAGTTCAGTTCAGCTCTCGACGTTAGCCGCTCATCTGCTGCTCAACGACTGCTCAACCTCTCCTCATGAGGTGTCTATTCTCATGTGCCGCTCATTACGGCACAAATGTACATCCGCCATACGTGTTTCGCTGCCCACTCACCTCGCCTGAGCTCGCACTCAGCGCTCAGCGGTCGCTCGGTCGCTCGGCCGCTCATCATCTTGTATCCACTGCTTAGTTCTCTCTCATCAACTGCTCATCGTCACTCGCTCATTCACCAATCAGCCTCTTGTCCCCTCTCACCGGCCGCTCAGCTGCTCCCGCACCGCAGCGCACCATCGCGCATAAACCGCTCGTTCGCTGTTCAGTGTCTCGCCTGCTGCTCATCTGCTCTCATCCAGTGTTCATTGCCGCACATCCGCCGTTCAGCGTCTTTCAGCCGCTCATCCGTTTCATCCGTTGTCCATTATGATCCTTTCGCCTATCCTCTCTCATTCGTCACTCATCGGTTACTCGGCGTCGATGTGCCTCACATCAACCTCATCTTGACCTCATCTGCCTTACATCAATCCACATCTGGGCCCGCCGCTTTGTATATCCTCCTCCCATCCGCCTAGTATCCGCCGTCAACCTTCTCGAGTGACGACCCTCTTCCCTGCACCCTTAGTTGATTTGTCGTCTTCACGGCCGGTTCATCGTGGCGTCCTTGCTTGACCCCCTCGTCAACTGCCATGTCAGGTGCTTGGGAGGTGGCAGCGGGTGCCTTTGTAGGAGACGATGTGGGTGCGGCCCTCCTTCTCCGCAGCGGCGAGTCGCAGGTAACACCGTGCACCGGAGTTTCAGCGTAAACGTGGTCGAGATGGAGGCTCAATGAATCCGTCATCACCTTCGCCGTCCTTGACGTCGATCAAAACACCCGCCTCCAGCGGGCGAAAAACGTCACGGATACATCATACGCATCTTCCTCTCTTCAAGAACTCGTCCTGAAGCGCCGTTACACCGCTTTGTCCCGGTGAAACCTATCTTCTACATTTTGCGCATCGGACGCCGGATGTGCGATGCTGAGATCAATCTCGCCGCCCGACTCTCTGGTCAAAGTGTTCCCACTTCCAAACGCTTGCTCGTACTTACTTGGGTCAACAAGCACTGTATATCTTCACATCATCTCCGCAAATTAATTCGATCTTAGTTGACAGCGGATGATCGTCTTTTGAGACAAGGGAAATCTAAGTTTTTCTGTACATTTCAATGCAATACACCATGACCTGAAAAAACTCTACAACCTCAGACCTTTGACATATGTGATATGGCAACATGATTGAGGCACTGACATGGCATTACACTTGATCATAACACAATGTAATTTAAAGGCTTCTTCAAGTTTTACTGAGTACCCAGCGCAGGCGGGATCGAGTTGAAGCCATCGTCTGGCGGCCAAAGCAAGGCACATTGGGTCGGATGCTTTAAGATATTGGCAAACGACGAGTAGAAGATCCTGAATTTCCATCCGCCATCGTATGTAGACGGTTCGAATGGCGGCGTGACACATATCCGACCATCCGAGCCATTTGAAATCTGTATACATTGTAGTCTATGGTAGGACAGAGCGTCGAATGCTTTGTCGTTGCCATTAGTGATTCTTGTCGTCCTTATAATGTGTGGTAATGGGAGAGGATGAGCAGCGGACAACAACAGATGAGCTGCAGATAAGCGGCCGATGTGGATGACGATGAGCGGTTGGACGACAGATGCTGAAAGCGCAGCAGCAATGAGAGGACCAGCAGACAACGGATGGGAAGCAGATAGGGCTGAGCGCTGAGCAGCATATGAGCAGCTGTAAGATGAAGAGTGGGCGGATGAGAAAGTAGATGGCGCCGCGGATGAGGGAGGATGCCAAACCCAGAATATCTTCGACTTGAATCAATAAAAGGTATTCATTCATTCCAACTAACCACAATACAAGGCACGTATGATTTACACACATACCTCGTTCCGAATCCAACACCGTCTCCGCAGTTCCGCGGTCGCATCGAAGTGGATTAAGCGCCATTGGCTCGATATTTGCGTCTGAGTTGTCAAGGTGAGTATTGAATTTCCCTCGAGCGAGACAAAGAGCTCACCTTGCGCGCTACGATTTCTTGCTCGGCGCAGTAATTGATTTGAGTAGATGAATTCTGATTTTGTTCAATTCAATTCAGAATCCTTACCCCTGCGCTAACCGCGTCTCGCATTTGGCGGCCTGAACGAAACGAGTCAACGAGGAGGAAGTCGGCACTGACGGCGCTGTGGCCATAAACATTAATTTACAGTATATGTTTTCGGCACACTTGCCTTACGCTGAACCGTGTCGCGTCCGCCGTAGTCTCTCATAGCCAGACTTCAACACTATTGATCTCGTACCTCGAATGTGTTGAACGTCGCGTTTGAGAAAGTGAGTTCAATCGGAATTTTAGTGGACGATTTCGCCTGGATAGCTGGCCAGCACTTGATTGTAATGTGCCGAAACTGCAAGGAGGACTGAGTACTGAGTGCCCGGTCCCAACGAGATTGAGATGAAGCCGATGTCGGATCGTCCGACGCAAGCGACAGGTACTTATACCTTAAAATGAAAGTTTTGAGGATGTGGCAAGGATGTGGAAAGAGTGACGGCGTTTGACAGATGATTGTCTGAGACGATGGTTGTTGTCGACAAGGGACTTCAGCAGTCGGATCGTCGGCTAACACGATAGCCGGTGTGAGCTGTGATGAGTGCTGATGAGTGACGACCAATTTCGGAGCTGCGACGACTGCCCCTTGCCTGCCCCCATGGACCGACTACTTACTTCTACTCAAGCTGCTCACAACGAAAACCAAGCTTATCATTATTTACACCCGCATCCGGATCTCCGACACATTAAGTTGCCGCCTTATCTGACGCCCATCTTCACCACATACTTAGTCTCGGCGAGTCAGTGCCTCTTTCAAAGGCTGTATGGGGTTCTCGCATTAATTTCGAGGTATCCTTATTCTGATGTTGGTTTCTCTTCCGTCTGGACCAGTTTTTCAGCCTTTTGCGTGACATGGCAAGGGGACGCGCGACCGCGCGCCTGCTGATGAAGCTCGTGTAGAAAGGTGGATGGCAGTGTGGTGGGGTTTGAATCAACTAGCGCAAAAAACACAGCGGACGTGTCCCAGATTCAGGCAGAAGTGTAACGGCTCACGCAAGGTTAGTCTTGTCACGGCTCAGCATTTTTCGTCTCCTTTCTACCTTACGCTCGCTCGAGTTTGCTTGTCCCACCCCTTGTCACATTTCCCTCTATATTTCCCTCTCTGGCGACCAAGTCTCTCCGAGCTTACTCTCTCTCTTTGATTTGCAGGTAGATGCTTGTTTTTGCGACCCGTGTCTGTTCCAGAGACGAATCACTCGCAAGGTCATCCGTATTCGCGGGAGGACGAGTGGCGCGAGTGATCGAGTAGTAGTGGGGGGTCGTGGGTCGAGGGGACAAGGGCAGGGAGGGGGGGGCATGGGTGCGAGTTGGTGCGGGGATGGGGGATGAGTATCAGTCACTAAATGGTGAGTTTCTCCCCTCCTCTCATTCTCCCGCCTACCGCCAACGACAAAACCCCATCCTCCCTACAGACATATCAACTATCACCACCATCCACCTTCATTTCCACCTCATCGACGGAACAAAAAAATGGTGGCGGCTGGGGGTGACGAAAGGATGGATGTCCGATATGCGGTGGGGTGTATGTTGAGGATGAGCCCAACCTTGTTAGCGACGGCGTTGGGGAGGGTTGGAGGTGAGTGGATCCCGTCTCAGTCTGTGCTATCCGATGTTTTTTACTCTTTGCATCTTCGATTGTTTGCTTGCCGACCATCAAGCGGATGATGGTCTTTCGTGTTCTTTGCATTATCCCCTGTCTTCCACCTCTATCCTCGTTCGACCCCTTCCTTCCCTTCCTCGCTGGGGCTGGATGTACATCAAACGCGTGGTTTCCAGCTTTTCCTTCGTCGTCAAAGCAGAGCACAGCCACACCAGATCCTTTTTTTCAGGCGACCTTTGTGTCCGCTTTGGCCTTGAGAGGAGAGGTGGGGGCCTCAGACGTGGCGGTGTGCGTGGGGGAGGCGTTTGGAGATTTGGGGTGTCGTTTGAGGGGTGTGCTGGGTAGAGGCGACTGTGTCGAGGAGTCATTCATCTCGATCCTCTGTGTTCTTTTGTATGCCTTTCGAAAGGATTTTCCTTATCCCTGGCTCTTCCACTGCCTCTACTGCTACCCCCGCGTTGGCTACATTGCCTTCATCCTCTCTTCCTCTTTATTCGTCTTTCCCCTTATGTCTCCGCTCATACGAACAACTATCTGGACTATCTTAAAGAACCTCTGCGCTAACCCACGACACCACGACACCTCCAAACCGCACCGCGCACGATTACCCGTGCCCTATTCGCCGGCTACCGCTGTTTGGGGTGCATCAGATGACGTCGGTGGAAAAATCTGTCATGAAAGATGTGGGGATGTGCTTTGGGCCGGGTGGCGGCTGTGAGCCTTGGTCGGTGCGTCGTCCGTCGCATTCTGTTTCATCTGTGCTTGGCTGACGGTCTCTCGTACTCCAGGATGCTGGTGATGATTTCCCCGCATGCGGCCTCGATGTCTCGGTCGGTATCAATGAGACGATGTAACTGACGCATGTATCTGCAGCGTCGCATTCGCCTTTGCCGGTGTCGTCACCTTCCATCCGCATTTAGATTAATCTTGTCGTAGAGCTCGTCTTTGGGACACGGACACGGACATGGTATGAAAACGAAGCAGAAGGAGTGGTGCTGGGGTGATCGACCTGTGTTGTTGCAGCTGGGGATCAGGCTGGGTGTGGATGCTGTGAATCTGGTCAATCATACAAATCATACATGAGATTGTCAAGGGTGCGTGGTCCGTTCCCTTGCGCCTATTTTTGATATTTCGATATTTTCTCGATTACCTCTGTAGGTCCACACACGGGCGGAAGACTCAATCTTTTGAGAGCCATCCGTGACCCGAAATCATCCTTACCTCCACCCCCGTTTCCATCGGCGAGTACGTCGCTTTGGAAAGGAGGTGGTGGTGGTGATAATGGCGCTGCATAGAGCATTGACTTGAAGGCGTCTGCACGACCTATGGCAATAGGCGTCCAGGACAGGGAGGAGTCCGGGAGGTGACGGAACAATTGGATTCGTCTCTATTCGTCCGCTCTGCTAGCATTTGTCTCAAACCTGCTGGCCCGTTGTCCTACATCCTCTGCTCCTACGCTGCAAAAATCTATCTCTCACCGTGTTCACAGACGACTGCTCATCGTCGGAGAACATGCGCCGCTCGTCGGATGCTCGTCGCTTTTGTTGACCACCCACCATCTTTCATCAGCTCCTCATCC